>RJWJ010041236.1:0-13605 GCA_004363605.1 Indri indri | reverse complement strand
TCGATATTTTTAAATTTTACTACAAATGTTCCTGAATTAACATCTCAAATAAAAAAAATTGTAATGGATTTAGAAATATTATAAAACAACCTACTTCTGTAAGTTTTGATCAAAAATTAGTATGTTAAGTTGGGATTTGCAATTTTAAAAAGACAAAAAATAAAAAGCATACACTAACTGTAAATGACAATAAAAACACATAAGTGTGATATAAAACAAATCACTTCTATGTTGCCACCATTATCAGATATAGTATATAACATTATAACCAGCATCCTAAAGATATGTCCCTCATTAAAGGGACAAATAATAAAGCACTACCTTTATGTCAAAAGTTGATCTGTACATAATAATATATTATATTACCATATTATATATATATAATATATTGGAACACACAAAAACTAAAGAAAGTAATTATAACTAGAATTGTGCTGCACAATAATGAACATGTTATTTAAAAAAAAAGCCTTTAGGGGAAAAGGATGGAATCAGAACTAATCACTGAATTTTAGAAATAAAAATGCTTAGAGATTATTTAACTCCATCATCTCACCTTACGTATGGGAAAAATGAAATCCAACAAGGATTAGGGATGTCTTCAAAATTACATATTGCTGAAGTCTCAGGATACAAAATCAATACACACAAATCTGTGGCATTCATATATGTCAATAACAGTCAAGCCGAAATTCAAATCAAAAACACAATACATTTTACAATACCTTCAAAGAAAATTAAATATCTAGGAATATATTTAATGAAAGATGTGAGAGACTTATACATGGAGAACTACGAAACACTAAAAAAAGAAATTGTAGAAGATGTAAACAGATGGAAAAACCTACCTTGCTCATGGATTGGTAGAATCAATATTGTTAAAATGTCCCTACTACCTGAAGTGATCTACAGAATTAATGCAATCCCTATCAAAATCCCATTATCATTCTTTACAGATCTGGAAAAAATAATTCTACATTTTGTATGGAACCAGAAAAGATCTCATACAGCCAAAGCAATCTTAAGTAAAAGAGCAAACTGGGAGGTATCACTCTACCAGACTTAAAGCTGTACTACCAGGCTATAGTCACTAAAACAGCATGGTACTGGCACAAGAAAAGAGACATTGACCTCTGGAACAGGACTGAGAATCCGGAGATGAAACCATCCGCATATGCTAATCTAATCTTTGACAAAGCTGACAAAAATATACACTGGGCAAAAGAATCTCTTTTTAATAAATGGTACTGGGAAAACTGGATAGCTACACGCAGAAGAATGAAACTGGATCCCCACCTCTCACAAAAATCAATTCAAGATGGATAACAAACTTAAACCTAAGGCATGAAACCTTAAGAATTCTAAAAGAAGATGCTGGGAAGACCCTTTCAGACATTGGCCTAGGCAAGGAATTCTTGAAGAAGACCCCCAAAGCAATCACCGCAGCAAGAAAAATAAATAAATGGGATCTGATCAAATTAAAAAGCTTTTGCACGGCCAAGGAAACTATCAGTAGAGCAAATAGACAGCCTACAGAACGGGAGAAAATATTTGCTCTCTACACATCTGATAAAGGGCTGATAACCAGAATCTATCTAGAACTTAAAAAAAATCAACAAGAAAAAAATCAAACAACCCCATCAACAAATGAGCAAAGAAAATGAACAGAAACTTTTCAAAAGAAGACAGAATAATGGCCAGCAAACATATAAAAAAAATGCTCAACATCTCTAATCATTAGAGAAATACAAATCAAAACCACAATGAGATGTCACCTAACCCCAGTGAGATTGGCCTCTATCAAAAAATCCCAAAATAACAAATGCTGGCAGGGATGTGGAGAGACAGGAACACTCTTACACTGCTGGTGGGACTGCAAATTAGTGCAACCTCTGTGGTAAAGAATTTGGAGATACCTCAAAGAGCTAAGAATAGAAATACCATTCGATTCGGCAATAGCACTATTAGTCATCTACCCAAAACAGCAAAAGACATCCTATGGTTAAGTCATCTGCACCCAAATGTTTATGGCAGCACGATTCACTATTGCAAGGATGTGGAAACAACCCAACTGCCCATCAATTCATGAGTGGATTATTAAAATTTGGCATATGTATACATGGAATATTACTCAATTATAAGAAACGACAGTGATCTAGCACCTCTTATATTTTCCTAGATTGAACTTGAGCCCATCATCCGAAGTGAGGTATCACAAGATTGGAAGAATGGGCTCCACTTGTACTCACCATCAAATTGGTACTAACTGTTGAAGAATAGTGTGCTCACATGGCAGTAACACTCTCCAGGGATTAGGGGAATGGGCAAGGGGTAAATCCACAACTAAAGGACATGGGGAGCATTGTAGAGGGGAAGGGCATGCCTCTAACCCTCACTTGGGTGAGGCAAAGACATAAAATGTAATCATAATGTTTGTACCCTCATAATACCCTGAAATAAGATAAAAAAATTACATATTGCTGGACAGCAGTATAATGTTTCATTTGATTTAGCTCATCTATTAGCCCACTATTTCACCAGGCCTTCCTTTCTCCCTCCATTTCCTTCTTCCCTTCTCCTAAAAAGGAATGGTTGATTCTCCACTTATGCTTAAAGAAACATAAACAGTCTCACCACCATCTCTCCCTTTCTTCAACCATCAATAAAATTACATCTCTCCTTTCAACAGAAAAAATCTTGAATGAGTAGCCTAGAGTTTGCTACAATTTTTTCATTACCTACTCACTTCTTGAACCCCCTCAATCTAGTTTCTATTCATGTATCCCCTGAAACAAAAGAAAACTCTGCACTGAAACTAATACTGTACTTATGTTCTCCTGTGGAAAAAAATTAAGAAATATTTTCTCTTGATTTTTTTCCACTAACGATTTACAAGAGTAAAAATATAAATAATTACCAGTGATTTTTCCACCTAGAATTTTAAAAATACAAGTACTGTCATGCTGTCATCTAAATTGTTCAAGACATAAATACAGCCAGGTGCAGTGGCTCACACCTATAATCCTAGCACTCTAGGAGGCCAAGGTAGGAGGATCACTTGAGATCAGGAGTTCAAGACCAGCCTGAGCAAGAGAGACACCCCATCTCTACTGAAAACAGAAAAAATTAGCCAGGCGTGGTGGCACGCGCCTGTAGTCCCGGCTACTTGGGGGGCTGAGGCAGGAGGATTGCATGAGCCCAGAAGTTTGAGGTTGCTGTGAGCTAGGCTGACACCACAGCACTCTAGCCCAGCAACAGAGCAAGACTCAGTCTTAAAAAAAAAAGAAAAAAGAAAAAAAAGAAATCCTTCAGAATATATAAAAAGTACTTACAACTTAAGAATAAAAAAACAACTCAATTTTAAAATGGGCAAAAGAATTGAATAGAAATTCATCCAAAGAAGATACACAAATGACCATGAACACATGAAAAAAAATGCTCAATATCATTAGTCATTATGGAAATACAAATCAAAACCACAGTGAGATACCACTTCACAACAACTAAGGTTGCTAAAATCAGAAAGACAATAACAAGTGTTAGTGAGGATGTAGAGAAATAGGAACCCTCAAAACAGTACAATCATTTTAACATAAAAAAGTCTGGCAATTCCTAAAAAATAGAGTTAACATATGGCCACACAATTCCACACCTGAGTGTATATACCCAAGAGAAATGAAAACCTGTCTTCACATAAAGACTTAGGCATGAATATTCATAGCTTTATTATTCAAAATAGCCAAAAAGTGGAAACAACCCAAATGTCTATCAACAGATGAATGGATAAATAAAATGCAGTTCATCCATGCAACAGAATATTATAATTCAGACATAAAAAGGAATAAAATACTTTTTTTACATCTTACATTTAGCTCTCTGATCCATTTTGAGTTCATTTTTGTATACGGTGTTAGGTAAGGGTCCACCTTCATTCTTTTGCATGTGGACATCCAGTTTTCCCAGTACCATTTGCTAGAAAGACTGTCCTTTCCCAGTGAATGGTCTTGAAACTCTTGTCAAAAATAATTTGGCCATATAGATGAGGGCTTATTTCTGGGCTCTCTATTCTATTCCATTGGTCTATATGTCTGTTTTTATACCAGTACTACACTATTTTGATTACTGTAGATTTGTAGTAAGTTGTGAAATCGGAAAGTGTGAGTCTTTCAGTTTTGTTCTTCTTTTTCCAGATTGTTTTGGCTATTCAGGGTCCCTTGAGATTCCATATCAACTTTAGGATGAGTTTGTCTATTACTGCAAAAAAAATCACTGGGATTTTGATAGGGATTGCACTCAATATGTAGATTGCTTTGGCTAGTATAGACATTTTGACAATGTTAAGTCTATCAATCCATGAATATGAAATGTGTTTCCATTTATGTATGTCTTAATTTCTTTCAGTGAAGTTTTGTAGTTCTTATTGTATAAGTCTTTCACCTCCTTGTTTAAGTTAATTTCTAAACAACAAACCTTTCAGAAGAAAACACAGGGCAAAAGCAAACTACTGTCCACGGGCCAAATCCCACACGCTGCCTAGTTTGGAATAGCCTACAAGCTAACAATAATTTTACACATGAACATTTATAATCAATATGATGATGGAAACATTAAGTTGGAACCTCAATGAGGTGAACTGTTATCTGAAAAAAAGAATTCCATTCTTCTCATTAGTAAAAGCGTCTTACCAAAAAAATATACACAATAACTATAATACATTTCTGAATATCGTAAACTTGGAATTTGTAGAAATTTTTTGCTCTTATTAAGTACCTACACAATGTCCTCAATTTTGCCACTTGGCCCACAACCTAAAACATTTCTATTCAACTCTTTGGACAAAAGTTTGCTGACCCCTGCTGTACTGTATATAGTAAGAAATGGAAAAAATGGGTGGTAAGGTAGATATACTTTCAAATTTATTACATCCTGCTAAAATTCCTTCCAAAATCAACATACCAACTTATATAACCACCAGACATGTATGAAAACAACATTTCCTCCAAATCCCTTGGTATTTTCTTGAAGTCAAAAATTAGCAGATTCAAAGAATACAAAGGGTTTTTGAACACTATAACCTCCTTTATCTCTCTGAAGCACATGCTGTAGCTGATCCTTATGAGTAACAAGGCCTTAACATTATACACTATTCTACGATTTATAGAGTACATTCATATTACCTTATATTCGATATATGTTTCATATATCAGATTCCTTGGAATGTATTAGATACTCAATGCCACACATATTCAAAGGATGGGTTTGCCAGACAATAAAGAGGTAAGTCATAAGAAAGTTTCATCTCTCAGGGTTAGGAGGTTGATGAGATGTTGGGCAAAGGATACAAAATTTGAGTTAAATAGGAAGAATAAATTCAAAAGATCTATTGTACAGCACAGTGACTATAGCAAAAAATAATGTACTGTATTTTAGAAATCAATAAGAGAACAGATTTTTAGTGTTCTCCCCACAAAAAATGGTAAGTTACTTAGATACCATATATGTTAATTAGCTAGATTGAGCCATTCTATGACATATATTTCAAAACATCATGTTATACACAATATATACAAATTTTAATGTCAATTAAAAATAAAAGGAAACTTTCATCTGCATACTTTCTATACACACCCATGCCAACTCTCCCAATTGTTAAATTTCATTACGTAAAGTAGGAGTCATAAACCATTTTGTTAGCCAATACAGAGTTAAGTACACAAAATTAAAACTCGGGCATTTGAGTATTTAATTAAAAATTACTTAAGTTCTAAAATGCCAAACACATGAAATGTTTAAATCCTCTACTGTAATACTGTAACACCAAAAGCAAAACTTTGAAAACTTCCTCAAAGGTTACTGAAATCATCCAGTGTAATATGAACTGCTCTAAATTCTATAGCAAATTGGTAAATTGAGTAAATCCATAATACCCGTATAAACAAAAACTTTCTACCAAATCCTGAAAGTATTAAAATATACTATGCCACAGAAGAAGTATCAAAAATGAAACAAAATATTCAAGACAAGGCTCAAGGCTTTATTTTAAAAAGTATTCAGTATTCTTAATACCAATGAACGGTTTTCCTATACATATTATACCTATATTGCTATACATATTATTCCTACTCTGCCCAACAACTTACTTCCTCGCACATTAAGTTTATCCATTATAGCTGTAGTCAAACAGACCAAAATATAAAAGACAATTAGCCAAACAAACAAACACTCTTAAGCAGAAGCTAACTAGAGGGGCTGATAATTGCAGGAAAGAACTAGCTTCAATGACTTGTCAGCTATCTCAGCCACGTTTAATGAATTTTGGCTAATTACAATATCATTTACATTGAACTTTTAAAATTTCTCCACCCTTGAAATCATCATGACCATTCCAAAACAACCACATAAAGTACGAAAATGGGAGGGAACCCAACTCTAAGTGCTACCCAAATTCTTAGTAAAAAGCCAACACCTTGCCTTTGAATATTCCTCCCATGGATTAGTAAAACTACAAAAGATCTAAAACCACTTCCTCCCAGTGCAGCTGCTCCCTTTCAAGTCTACCCACTCTCTTTCCCGAGAGCGTATTTTCGCCTTCAATAAAAGCTGTGGCTTACATGGCTTACAAAATTCTTTTCCCAACCATCACCAAGAACTTGGATAAACCTCCACTCAGAGGCCAATAACACCTTCTTTGCTCATCCATAAGAAGCAACTCCTCATCCATTCAAGTTTTATCACAAAGATTGCAGCAATTCAGTCACATCCTCAGGCTCTACTTCTAATTTTAGTTCTATGCTATTTCCTTTACATCTACAGTTACTTCCTCCACTGAAGTCTTGATCCCCTCAAAGTCATCCATAAGGGTTGGAATCACCTTCTTCATTGCACAGGCCCTAGAGGTTTTGTTTTTTTTTTTCCTCTCTCAAATGACTTAGATTTAATCACGGGAAGCAAACTAAATGGAAACCTTACAATAGAGAAGAATTACATGTCAGTGCTTTTTAAAAACTGAGCTGGGACAGAAAGGGGCTAGGGTTGCCCCTCAACCTGATCCCTTCCAAACAAAGACGTCCACAGTGTTCCTGGCACTCTGGCTCAGGAAAGGGGGAGACTTTGCTGGTTTTGTGCGTTGAAGTCACCTAGCCCAGCACTTATTCCTGGCCAGCATCAGGAGCCCCGCCTTGCCAGCTCTGGTCATTGCCCTTCTTTTTGTGGCCTGAGACAATGTCATCAATCCGCAGCAGCAGAACTGCCCTCTCCACTGCAGTCTTATATGTCTGCAGCTTCACAGCCAATGGCTCTCGTATGCCTAGCTCTTTCAGGTCCACCAAAGTACCTGTCTCACCATTTACACCCCAGGTCTCATTGTTCTCTTGGGTATGCTTGCCCTGAAGGGAGGTAAGCAGACGGATGGTGCTGGCCCCACAGTTCTGGATCAGGATACAGGGAATGACCTCCAGGGCCTGGGCAAGAAGAATGAATCACCTGCTTGGAATCACCTGCTTCATTAACAGCAATTTAATTGCTGTTAATGTGCATATTTTTACCTCCTCCCATGAAGCACACATTTTCAAATGGCCTCTAGAATGGTGAATCCTTTCTAAAAGGTTTTCAATTTACTTTGCCCAGATCCATCAGGAGAATCACTATGATAGCTATAGCTTTACGAAATGTATTTATTTGGAATAACAGACTTGAAAGTCAAAATTATTCCTTGATCCATGGGCTGCAGAATGAATGTTGTATTAGCAGGCATGAAAACAACATTTATCTTGTACATCATCAGAGCTCTTGGGTGTCAAGGTGCATTTTCAATGAGCGCTAATATTTTGAAAGGAATCGTCTTCTCTGAGCAGTAGGGCTCCACAGTGGGCTTAAAATATTCAGTAAATCATGCTGTAAACAGATGTGCTATAATCCAGGCTTTGTTATTCCCATTTCTAGGGCACAGGCAGAGTAGATTTAGCATAACTCTTAAGGGCTTTAGGATTTTTCAGAATGGTAAATGAGCACTGACTTCAACTTAAAAGTCACCAGCTGCACCAACTGCACCAGCTGCATTAGCCCCTAACAAGAGTCAGCCTTTGAAGCTTTGAAGCCAAGCACAGACTTTTCCTCTTTAGCTATGTAAATCCTCAATGGCATCTTTTTCTAATAGAATGCTCTTTGTTCCACGTTGAAAACCTGGTGTTTAGCGTAGCCATCTTAATCAATGATCTCGGTGGGATCTAAATACTGCTGCAGCTTTTCCATCAGCACCTGCTGCTTTACCTTGTATTTTTATGATACAGAGACACCTGCTTCCTTAAACCTCATGAACCAACCTCTGCTAGCCTCAATCTTCTCTTCTGCAGCTTTCTCAACTCTGTCAGCCTTTATAGAACTGAAGACAGTTTGGGCCTTGCTCTGGATTTAACGGAATGTTGTGGCTGATTTGACCATCTATCTATAGCAATAAAACTTTCTTTATACTAGCAATAAGGCTGTTTTGCTTTGTTATTCCTATGTTTACTAGAGTAGCACCTTTAACTTCCTTCAAGAGTTTTTCCTTTGCATTCACAACTTGGCTAGCTCTTTGACACAGGAGGCCTTGCTTTCGGCCTACCTCAGCTTTTGACATGCCTTTCTCACTAAGCTTAATTATTTCTAGTTTTTGATTTAAAGCAAGAGATGTGCAACTCTTCCTTTCACTTGAATACTTAGAGATCACTGTAGGGTTATTAACTGGCCTAATTTCAATATTGTCGAGCCTCAAGGAATAAAGTGGCCCAAGGAAAGGAAGAGAGACAGGGCGGCAGCCAGTTGATGGAATAGTCAGAACATACACATTCACTGACTAAGTTCAGTGTCTTCTTATATGGGTATAGTTCATGGCACCCCAAAACAATTACAATAGTATCATTAAAGATCGCTGATCACAGATCACCATAACAGATATAATATTAATTTAAAAGTTTGAAATTTTATAAGAATTACCAAAATGTGACATAGAGACCCAAAGTGAACACCATTTAAAAACGGCACCCATAGCCTTGCTGGACACAGGGTTGCCACAAACCTTCAATTTGTTAAAACAACAATTTAAAAAAGAAAATACAGTATCTGTAAAGGGCAATAAAGTAAAGCATAAAAAAATGATGTATGCATGTATTTAGAATAATAAAAGATTTTCCCTTTGCATCAAGAAATGAACATGTTCCCAGAAAAATGGATGGCTACAGAAAAAGAAAAAAGAAATTAACATGGATTCAATAACACAAACGTGACTAAAAAACAAATGTGTTAAATCCTCTTTATACATTATTCCTCACATAAATGTTCCCTTCAAAGAAATCATGAGTCGTTTAAAGCATCCATATTAAACAAAGTGCTCTTTTTTACACCGTTGATAAAAATTATCAATGACAAATTCTTCAAAAGTTATAACTACCATTCACTTATAAACATCAAGCCACTGATCTCCAATAACTGAAGGAAAATCTTTAAAATAAGTATACTTTTATTACATTAAATTGGAATAATGAATAAATCTATATTTTATTTAAATCTTCTTATGAAGTACTAATTCTGTGAGATTACAACTCCAAGAAAAAGAAACTGATTTGATGATTCCAAAACCAAATAGATATTAATAAAAAAGAAAATTCCCTTTTCGTACCT
The DNA here is from genome assembly GCA_004363605.1 of Indri indri. NCBI lineage: Eukaryota > Metazoa > Chordata > Mammalia > Primates > Indriidae > Indri > Indri indri. Next base: position 3,948 of record RJWJ010041236.1, on the reverse strand, counting down.
TAAGGTAGCAGTGTACATAGCAATAATGAAGCAGATTATCAGAAGGTTGAGTAAGGCTGCTGACCACACGCACCAACTGTTCGGCATACATCGGCACAGAATGTTCCAGATTAATTTTATCCACCAATATCTGAATGGATGGCAAAGGCCGAAGAGACTGGAAGTTTGTAGTATTCATGAATGTACTTGAGTTCTAGAAAACAATAGTTTCACTTTATATTTTAAGAGTAGTGAATAAGTTGCACTTTCCTCTATATAAGATTTAGACCTGCACATTTTGCAGTAATATCGAATCAATCTAGAAATGATGTCTTTCTACAGAACTCTCTTTTTAAGTATGTCCCAGATTTCGAAGAATGCATATTTGTTGCAAAATTATTATTGCTTTTTTAGCTAAAGCTTTTTACTTTTTCAATCAACTACATGCCTCACTATGATGAAGGTATTTTCTTAAGCTCAATCATTCCAAAAAATGGTCTGGATATACAAGAGTCAGCCATCTTTTATTTTCTTTCCCTTTATTCATAGTTAGATGACTAAGAACTAAATGGACTACACCACACACTATCAAAAATACAATAAGCAACGTTTGCAGGCAGGAAAAATTTCTGATCCATATCATGTCTACTAACAATACACATGTTAAAGGCTCATAAAATCCTCAAAATCTTGAGACGGGCTTGGTATTTTCAGTTACAGAATCTGAGCTTCCAAATAAACACAGGTAATTTCAAGATTTCTGGAGTATGTACCCTTATTGGCCAGTAACCCTTTCCTGTCCAAGAACTCCTTTACTTCCTTAATATGCCTTACCTGTGGTTCTCAATGAGGAACATTATGACTTTCTATCCAGAGGAATGTAAAAATCTGTGAGAAGAGTGGTTTCATTGTTTTGTCTTTCACTATTACAATATTACTGGCCTTTACCCAGGCATTAGCCAAAGATGGTAAATGCTACATAACAGTTCTCCAATCTAAAAGGCCAATAGTACCATTACCAAGAAATACTGTGCCTACAATTGACTAAGTTGAACATGCAATCCTGATATTTGACCATTATTAATAAGTTTAAAACCACAATTTAGTCAGCAATTACTTTGCTTTTTTAAGTGATTTTATTTTGGATTATTAAGAAGGATAAAGTAAAGCACACAAATCTGAAATGTAGAGTTCAATGACTTTTTACATGTTTAACATCTTTAATCACCACCCACCTGAAGACTGTCCCATGTCCCATTGGAGGCAATATCAAATTCCCAGCAGAGGTAGCCAATATTCTCACTTCAGTCACCATAATTTAGTTTTTACTCTTGAACGTCATATAAATGATACCATACAGTACATATTCTTTCATCCGACATAACATCTGTGAGAATTATCTATGTTGTTCATTGAGTTCACATTTTTATCACTATGAAGTGGCTCTCTTTATCTCTAATCATATTTATTACCTTAAAACCTATTTTCTAGTATTAAAATAACCATACTGTCTTTTGATTAGTATTTAAATGGTACATTTTTTCTATCCTTTTACTTCTAACCTATATCCTTATAAATTCCAGTTTCACAATTTATAACTTGGTTCTTTTTTTATGGATTGAGGTCTCTTTGAAATCTTCTGCCTCTTTGTCATTTTCCTTGAACTTATCAGAGTTAAAGTCCACATGTAATAACTCCTATATCTTAATCATGTCTATGTCTACTTATATTATTAATTTTTTTCATTATATTTAATTCAATTGGTTCTGTTCTCTAGTATACCTCATAATTTTTTATTAGGCAGCTGACATCATGGATAAAAAATTATAGAGGCTCTTGATAATATCATCTTCCTCTGAAATAAGTTAACTATTCTTTGGCAAGTGGACAGAATACAGGCATATCGTCATGGTCCTATGCAGGACTGCAATTAGGTTTTCATAGAAGTAATCTATTTCGATTTGCACTTATTTCTATGGTATGGCTCTTAGAAATTTCAAAGGAGAGCCCCAGGTGCTAAAATGGCAGGGCCTAAACTGTAACTGTTGATACTCGGCACCATGCAGATAGTGAAATTTCTACTTTGCTATTTAGCCTGTGTTTTCTGCTGTGTGTCCTGAAGTCTTGCTTTTGCACATGGGCAGCTTAAGAGTTAGCCAACAGTCTAAATGAAATTTTATCCAGATTTGGGGGCTGCTTTCTCAATGAGGCCTCCTTACTAGCATTTTTCTCTTTGATGGGCATACTGGAAGACTAAATATGGCTGAAGAAAGAATCTCTGACCTTGAGGATATCTCAATAAAAACTGCCAAAATTGAAAAGCAAACCAAAAAGCAAAATATTCAAGAACTCTGGGACAACTACAAAAGACATTAACATATACATGATAGAAATTCCAGAAGGAGAAGAAAAAGAGAAAGGAACATAAGAAACATCTAAAGCAATAATAACTAAGAGTTTCACCAAATTAACGTCAGAGACCAAACCACAGATCCACGAAGCTCAGAAAACACCAAGCAGGATAAATTTAAAAAAAAAAAAACAAAAAACCTACACTTAGGCAAATCATTTTCAAACGACAGAAAATCAAAGATAAGTTCCTGAAAAAAACCAGAGGAAAAATACATCTTACCTATAAAGAAACAATAACTGAATATATTTGACCTCTACTCAAAAAACATGCAAGCAAGAAGAGAGTAGCCCGGGTGTGGTGGCTCATGCCTGTAATCCTAGCACTCTGGGAGGCCGAGGTGGGCGGATTGTTTGAGCTCAGGAGTTCAAAACCAGCCTGAGCAAGAGCGAGACCCCGTCTCTACCAAAAATAGAAAGAAATTAATCGGACAACTAAAATATATAGAAAAAATTAGCCGGGGACGGTGGCGCATGCCTGTAGTCCCAGCTACTTGGGAGGCTGAGGCAGTAGAATTGCTTGAGCCCAGGAGTTTGAGGTTGCTGTGAGCTAGGCTGACGCCACGACACTCTAGCCCGGGCAAAAGAGTGAGCCTCTGTCTCAAAAAAAAAAGAAGAGAGTAAAACGAAGTACTTTAAGTGTTGAGAAGAAAAAAATCCACCAACCTAGAATTCTGTATCCATGAAATTACATTTCAAAAGTAAAGGAGAAAAAAAAGGCTTTCTCAAACAAAAACTGAGGAAATTTGTTGCCAGCAGACCTGCGTTACAAGCAATAGTAAAAGAAATTCTTTAGCGAGAAGGAAAATGATAAAAGTCAGAATCTCATATCTACATAAAGAAACAAAGAGCATAGGGAAGGAATTAGTAAAGATAAAATTAAAACCTTTAATTTTTCTTATTCTTAATTTATCCAACACATAAGTTTATTGAAAATAATAATAGCAACAATGTATTCAATTATGTATGCTTATGTATGTATGTGTGTATGTATATATATTGTTAATATATAGGTTTATGCAAGCTTATATGGAAGAAAAATGAGTCACAGCAATGATATAAAGAATAGGAAGCCCAAATTAGATTTGTTTTTTATAAAGAACTCACACTACCTATAAAGTCATATAGGGGTATTTGAAAGTGGATCTGAATTAGTTGTAACATATAATGCAAACTGTAGGGCAAAGACTAAAATGAATAAAAAAAGAGGTAGAGCAGATATGCTAACCAAGGAAAGAAAATAAAAAATAGAATCATATATGCTCAATTAAAACCTCAAAAAGGCAAAAAAAAGAGTGGAAGACAAAACCAGGAACAAAAAACAAGGGCAATAAATAGAAAATAATAATATATATGGTTGATATAAATCCAATTATATCAATAATCACCCACCTCACATCAATAATCTTAATGAACCAATTAAAAGAAAGACAGCAGATCAAGAAAAAGACCCAACAATATGTTGCCTACAAGAAACCCACTTTAAATATAAAGACACATATAGATTAAATAGAAAAATAAATATCATACTAACACTAATCAAAAGAAAGTGGGACTGTC
>RJWJ010041235.1:0-13600 GCA_004363605.1 Indri indri | reverse complement strand
ACTTTTTTATTTTTGGTTTTGTTGCCTGTAGAGTTTGCTTAATAAGCATTTCAAACTCAAAGCATGGATTGAGAGGACTGTATGTTGAGTATGTGCCACGCTGAGCTCCATGTTACCTATTCTGCGTATCTCACTGGGTTTCTATTCTGGTCCATATATGTGTACGTATAGATACATACTTAGTTAAAACATAGCGGGAGGTGGCGAGTGCTGCATTTTCTTCTCGGTTGGCTTTTATATATTTCCATACTGGATGTTCAACACTCAGTTTTTAGCATGTGAACGTCATGCGGCCATTCTTAACTGAGGAAGCCTCATGTGGTTTCCTTGGTGGCTTGTGAGTGCTTTCTGTACATAATCCTCATCTTATATCTGACAGCCACCCTTTTCTTTCCTGTGCTCGTTACCACGGTAACAGCGACTTGCTCTAGATGGCTTCCGGAGACATCTAATGATGACCCAGCATAGCACTGAAGGCAGCAGCCGGTCCTGGGCCGGGCATTAGAACCTGCTCATTAAGTGCTGTGGACTGTTTGGGTTTGGAATGAAATTCTGTAGATGGCGAACATTTAAAATAATTATGGAAAAATCAGCCAACCTGACCTAATGTACTTTGAGTACCAGATTTTGTGGAGTTATTCTGATGTAACACAGCTAAATGAGTTTATTCCATCTGGGAGCAAGGACATGCTTTATTTATTTTATATTTTCGAGAGGCCATTTTCATAATCAAAATAATGACATTTTGAAAATGTACTTGGCCAGCACTGAAGATAATACACGTAAGTTTTCATTGGTTACTTAACCATTTTTCTCTTTCTTCAGTATCTTCCTATCTCTTTATATTGAGCCTCTGCTTATAATTCATTTGTTCATTCATTCATTCAGAGAGTCATTCAGAAAACATTTGATCAGTTATTCTTGTGGACCAGACATTGAGGCATCAGGGTAATAAAAGCGAACAAGACACAATCCCTGTGCTGGGGCCAGTGGGGAAGGCAGACGGGTAAACCCCAGCGAACATATGGCAATGCCGGGCTCTGAGTGGTAGGGAGACATGAAGTTCCCCCAGGAGTTGGAAAAGGCTGCACCAAGGAGTCACAGTTAAATGTTCTAGACGGAGAAGCGGAGAAGCCTTCTAAGTACCAGGAATAGCATGTATGTGCCAGTTAGGATTCATGGGTTGATTCTGCTGCAAGTCATAGAAAACCTGACCCTAAGCAAAAATTAAAAGGAAAGTAAATTCATTGGTTTCCACAACTTAAAAGTTCAGATTTATTCTGGCTCACAGCCTGGCTCACAGCGAAAATTCAAACAGACAGGTTCTCTGTCTCTCGGCTCTGCTCAGCTTCATGTGTTGACCTCATTCTCTGATCAGCTTTCCTCATGGTCACCAAATGGCTGCCTGTACTCCTAGGTCCATGTCCTTCTGGACTCTTGAGCTCTTTCTCCCAGAACTTCCAGAAGATTCACTCTCTACTTAATCACATCTCCTGCCCCCCTCCCACCCCTAATCAGTTGCTGCCAGGGGAGGGCGATGCACTTGTCATTGTCAGCCTGTCGGCAGAGGCTGCACCAGTGTGGCCAGAGCGCAGACTTCACTGGGGTGGGAGAAGTTATGGGAGGAGACTCTGGAGATGTTTATTGACAGCACTATGTGAGAGGCCAGGTGTTCCACAAGAAATCTAGACTCTTTCTTGGGGCAGTGGTGAGGTTTGTAATCAAGAGGGTGACAGAGTCGGGTTTGTTCAGAAAGGTAACTTGTAGCCACATTCAGCACAGTTGCCCAACCCCTTCTTCCTGAAACATTCCTTTCTTGGCTCGCAGAACACCATCTTCTGCTTTTCCTCTCATCCCCTCGACAACTCCTTCTCAACCCTCTGCCAGCAACCCTGCGGTAGGAGCAGGATGCTGGACCCGCCCTAGGCCCTCTGCTCCTCCTAGAGATTGATGCACGCCCAGAGCGTCGCCCAGCCTCTCTGGCTGAGGCTTCCCAGTGTGTGGCTCCACCTAGACCCGCTGCCAAGTTCCAGGTCCATTGCCTTCTTGACATCTCCTCTTGGATATCTCCCAGGTGATTTGTGTCCCACACAAGCTCTGGTTCTCCCCCCACTCCCTCCTTGCCCCTCTCTGCCTCCCCTCCACTGCAGGCTGTCCCAGAAAATGACATCAGTGTCCTCCTGGGAGGCACCAGATTCCTTCCTCTCCCTAACCCCACCACCCCCCACCACCAAATTCTACCTCTTCTGCCTTCTAAACTCCTCATTCCTGTTTCCATTGCCGTTACCCTGGCTCAAGCCCCCATCATCTGTTGCCGGGACTGTGGCCACAGCCCAGGGCTCTCCGCCTCCACACACACCCACAGTCCACTCCCCACTCAGTAGCCAGGTTATGAGCATGTCACCACCCTGGCTTTAAGCCCTTAATGACTACCCACACTTCTTGGACCCAAGCGCAAAACGCTTCCTGCATTCTGCAGGGCTCGGCATGTGCTGGTCCCGTGTTCCCCTCAGCTTTGCTCCCCACTCACCACACTGACCTCTCTGTTTACCCAGCATGCTGGCCTCTGTCCCACCCAGTGCTGTTCCTGTCCAACCGCCCCCTCTGCTGGATGCTTGTCCCCACCTAGCTGCCTCCTACCCCCTCTTCAGGTCTCAGCCTCAGCATCCTTCCCTGGGGAGGCCTTCTTCAGGGTCCTTCCCTAGGCCAGACCTGTCGTGGGTGTTGCTGGTCGCATCTCCCTGGTGTCACATCACTCATATACTCTGGCTCGATGTCCATCTTCCCAGCTGGCTCTTACCCTGTGTGAGGCCAGAAAGCATATCTGCCCTGTCACCTCTGGATCCCCAGAGCCTAGCACAGTCCTTAGCACAGAGTAGAACCTCAAAGGATACTTTTCAGTTGATCAACTTCTCCCACCTGGGTACTTGTAGAGAGAAAGGGAGATAGTTTCATAACTGGTTTAAGGTTCCTTCCTGTGAGCTTCCTGGCACCTGTCAAATGGAAAGGTTCAGGGCATAAATGTCACCTAGAATAGACCAAAAAAAATGCCACCTGCCCTCCAGACAGACTTTCTGTCTGGCATCAGAAAAACATAAACCGCTCATTGGCTAAAGGTCACTGTTATCAGATATAACAACACTAACCTTTCTTTTCCAATTAGAATTCTTCTAAGCCTTGCAGTTAGTAAAAGGAACACAAACTTAAGATAGGGTTTTCTTTTCCTTTTGTTTGGCAGGTATGAGGATGCTTAGACACTCTTAATATTCCTGTCACCACACGTGCGTCTTCTGTGCGTGTGCATGCGTGTATGTGTGCATGTGTGTGTGTGTAGGGCCCCCAAGAGAGCACGTTGGCAGCAGAGCCTGCTTCCCGCTCCTCTTTGCTCACTGACCCTCTTTTTTGAGGCTGCAGCACCATCACAGGAGGGCAAGCATCCCCTAGTTGTAGCTGTAGACTGGTTAAATTGTCACTGTGGGGCTGTCACCTTGCTTGGGGTCCTGCCCACAGTTTGATCACCAGCTTCTAACTGATCATCCTTGAAAGGGGGGAGGATAGGAGCTCTAGGAGAAGCCATCCTGTTTCCATTCACAAGGGCTTGAAATCTCGCACACTATCCTTCTGTTGACAGCTTTGGAAATTCAAGTTCAGCCCCGTGCCATGGGAGCCGACTTGTTTTTCCTTCTGGGCATCATTCCTGCAGCTGGGTTCACTGCCATTGTGGAAGTAGCAATACCTGACTGCGAGGACGGGCAATACAGAATCTCTAAGATCCAAGGGTTTATTTTACGTCTTGAGAAGGAATGTCATTACTTAAGTAGACTTGAAATACGTAGAGAATATAATTAAATACAATGTGTGTTACATATGATATATTACATAAATTATGAAGGTTTGCTATATAGAAAATATTTCTTAAATAAATATAACTTATACACACACATATATTATTTAATGTAGTGGTGTTCAGACTCTTTACAGCAGAACTTGTTTTTAGTGTAAATCACCCGAGAGCAGAGATGTTGGGTGGAGGAGAGAGTGGAGGGGTCCTTCTTCCTCCCTCCCACCCCACCCATCAGTTCCTGGGCTTCCTCCAGGGAACCCTTCAGGCTGGGGCTGGGTTAACTAATCCCTAATTACATTTAAGCATTACATTAAGTCAAGTCACAAAGCAATGTTGAAAAAAATCCCTACATTTAAGTACATTGCATTACTTAGCTATTTTGGTATAGCAAAATACCATAGGCAGGTCAGCTTAAACAACAGACATTTTTTTTCTTGGTTCTGGAGGCGGGATGTGTGAGATCACAGTGCCACCATGGTCAGATTCTGGTGAGGGCTGTCTTCCTAGCTTGTAGATGGCCAGCTTCACACCCTGGGCTTACATGGCAGAGGGAGAGAGAGAATACTCCAGTGTCTCTTCTTACACGGGCACTAATTCCATCAGGAGGGCCCCACCCACCTAATTATCTCCCATGTGCTAGATGGCCACATGTGGCTATGGCTATGGTATTGGACAGCACAGATAGAGAACATTTCTATCACTGCAGAAAGTTCTAACAGACAACACTACTATAGACAATTTGAACACAATTAACAGGCTTAATATAATTGATATATATAGAACACTGCACTAAAAAAAATCTTCTAGTTATGAAAAATTACCATATACTAGGTCTTAAAGCAAATCTCAATAAACCTGATATGTCAGAAATCTCTAGAAAATATATAACTAGAAACAAGTACGTAAAAACACAGGCTTAGACATTTTAAAACATACATCGGAACAACCTATGGGTGAAATAAATTACAAGAAAATTAGAAAGTGCTTAGAATTGAATTATGATGAAAATAAGCTAAGAGAGATGAAGTTAAACTGTACATAAATAAAAAATGTGTAGCCTTAAATCAGTGGTTCACAACTGAAGGCGATTTTGCCCCCCCACCAAGGGACACTTGGCAAGGTCTGGAGACTTTTTTTTATTATCACAACTCAGGGAGCTATTGGCATCTCTAGTCAGTATAGGCCAGGGATGTTGCTAAATATCTTATAATAAACACACAGGACAGCCCCCAACAGCAAAGAATTATCTGATCCAAAATGGGCTGCTGTTGAAAAACCCTGCCTTAAAAGTTTATGTTAGAAAAGAAGGAAGGCTGAAAATTGAGTTAAGCATTCACAACTTAAAAAGTTAGAAAAATAAATAAATAAATCCAAAGAGTACACAAATGGAAATACTGACTATATGACCAGAAATTAATGAAGGAGAAAATTAAGATGAAATACAAAGAATCAGCATAACCAGGAGTTGATTATTTGAAAAGACTAACAAAATTGATAAATTCAGGCAAGACCGATCAAGGAAAAAAAAACACAAACATTATTAAAAATAAACAAGTGATAGAAGTACAGTTTGCAGCAGTTATTAAAAAGATAATGAGACAGTCATGAATAACTTTACAGCGACAAATTTGAAAACTTGGATAAAATGCACAAATTCTTAGGAAAATACAACTGGCCAAAACTGACTGTAAAAAAAAAAACAAAAAAACAGAAATCTGAATGGCCTTATAATCATTGAGGAAATTGAATAGTTCCAATCAACTCTTCCCTTTAACAAAAAACCACAAAGCCCTGACAGATACAGGAAGGTTCTTTCAAGAATTTAAAGAACAAATAATTCCAAATTCTTTTCAGAGAAAAGTTAAAAAGGCAGTATTACCCAATTCATTTTATAAAACTAACTTAATCTTCATCCCAAAACCCATTAAAGCCAGGGCAGAAGCATAAAGATTTCAGTCCATTCTCACCCATTAATTCAAAAATAAAAACGCAAAACATTCACCAAAATATTAGCAAACTGAATCCAGCAAAGTATAAAAAGATACCATTATGAGGTTGGGTTTATTGCAGGTTATGGTTATATGATCATCTCAATAGATTAAGGAAAAATACTCAATAAAACTTAACAACTATTCGTATGAAAATTCCTTAACCTGATCTAGGATAATTTTTAAAAATGATGAAATGTTAAATGCATTTCCTTTAAAATCAGAAACAAGATAAGAGTTCCATTTCTTCTTCTTCTTTTTTTTTTTTTTTTGTTCCTGAAACAGGATCTTGCTCGTTCTTCACTCTGTCAGCCAGGCTAGAGTGCAGTGGCAGGATCATAGTTCACCGCAGCTTCTAACTCCTGAGCTCAAGCGATCCTCCCGCTTCAACCTCCCAAGCAGCTGGGAGTACAGGCATGTGCCACCATGCCTGGCTAATTTTTTTTATTTTTTGTAGAGGCAGGGTCTCACTATGTTGCCTAGGCTAGTTTTGAACTCTTGGCCTCAAGCAATCCTCCCACCTTAGCCTCCCAAAGTACTCAGGTTACAGGCATGAGCCATCGTGCCCAGCCTAAGAGTTCCATTTCTATTCAACAATTTACTAAAGATCCTATCCAGTGCAGGAAGATAGGAAAATAAATAAAAGGAACTAGATTTGGAAGGGAAGAAACAGAACCGTCATGTTCTGATTATCTACATAGAAAACCCACCAATAATCTACAGACAAATTGCTAGAATTAAAGAATTTAGTAAGGATGATGGATTGATATAAAGTTATTAAATTCAATTGCATTTCTGTATAGCAGCAACAAATAGAAAATAGAATGCCATAAAAAAGTACTTAGAAATAAACCTAACAAAAAACACAAAGTATTTATGTATAAAATAATTTTAGTGAAAGTCATTAAAGAAGACATGAATAAATGGTAAGACATACTTTTTTTCATTGATTTAAAAGACTCTAGTAAAGATGTCATTTCTGTTGATTCTAAAATTTACGTGGAAGAGGAAAGGGATGAGACTAGCCAAACTCCCCACAAAGGGGAAGTTTTTCTCTACTGGATAGGAAGCCTTTTTGTAAAAATATAATAGTGTTGAAAGGGTGTTATTTGTGCACAGAGAGGCAGACAGAATGAAGGAACAGGATAGAGAGCCCAGAAACAGACCCGTACATGGATGGAAACATGGCAAAATAGAAATATTTGAACCGAGCAGAAGGGATGGCTTATTCAGTAAATAATCTGGGAAAAATACATTATGTATAAAAGAAAGCAAAAATGAATTTCTGAGCTCACACAACACAGAAAATTAATCCCATGTAGGTTAAAGATATAAATGTGAAAGTCAAAATTTTTAAACTTCAAGAAAATGCAGGATAATGTCTTCATCTCTGAATAAAGAATAGTTTCTTAAACAAGACACAAAAAACAAAATCATAAACTATTCATAATTTCTACATTGAATTTGAGATCTTTTATTCATCAAAAGATACGTAACCTAAACATCTGTACCCCCATAATATGCTGAAATAAAAAAAAAAGAAACTGAATGTGGAAAAAGAATATAAAATATCCTTTTACGTGTTGAAATATTTTTCATATACTGGGTTAAATAAAATACATTATTAAAATTAAAAAAAAGATACCATAAAAAGTGTACAAAGACAAGTCACAAATGGAGAGAAGTTTTTGGCATACATATTACCTTCAGATGATTCTTGTACATAAGATATAAAGAATGCCCTTTAAGGAAAAGATAGAATTCAATTAAAAAATGGAAGAAAAGATGAATAGTTATTTCATAGAAGAGGAAATATGAATGGCCAATAAAGAATAAAAGAATGTTCCACATCATTAGTGATATTGAAAATAGAAATTAAAACATTTCCAACTAGACATCATTACAGACCCGCCAGATTAGAAAGAATTAAATATGACCCTACCAAGTGTTGTCGGGAGCATGGAGGAATAGAAGCCCAGACATTGCTAATGGAAGTGTAAATTGATAAAATCACTTTGGAAAGCAATTTATTATTTGCTAGTAAAATTGATCATAAACATTCCCAAGGCTGTGCCCAGCTCCTAGCCTGTCTGGTTTTGTGTCATTTTTCCTTGGTTCTGCCTCTCCCCTAGCACCCAACTGGTCAGTACATTCCATCAGTTTTTCCTCAGCGGTGTTTCCTGGATGGGCTCTTCCTTCTGCCATCGTGCCCACAAATCCTCCCTCCAGGATTCATACCACCCTCTGCAGGGGGCTTTCTTCCCTCTGGTCCCCACTGGCTACAGCCCACACCAGAGATTTCTTTTCTTCAGGCTGCTGTTTTCATCACCCCATTTCCTTCTCCCTACTCAAGAGGAAGATGAGCTCTTCACTTTTGTTTAAATTCATGAATGTTTTCAAATATACAGTCATCTGTGTCCCTCGGGTATCCACAGGAGGTTACTTCCAGGACCCCTGCAGATGCCCAAATCTGCAGATACTCAAGTCCCTAATGTAATAAAATGGTATAGTATTTGCATATAACCTTTGAATATTTTCCCCAAGACTTTAAATCATCTCTAGATTATTTACAATTCCTAATACAATGTAAATGCTATGTAAACAGTTGCTATATTGGCTGGGTGTGGTGGCTAACATCTGTAATCCTAGCCATGGAAGACTGAGATGGGAGCATTCCTTGAGCCCAGGAGTTGGAGACCAGCCTGGGCAACATAGCAAGACCCCATCTCCAAAAAATATATATGAAATTGTTGCTATATTGTACTGTATTTCTATTTGTATCATTTTTTATTATTTTATTGTTATTTTTTGTTTTCCTTTTCTCCTATTTTTTCGATCCCTGTTTGGTTGAATCCCCCAATGTAGAACCCACAGATGCAGAGGGCGACTGTACTGAAATAGCATCCATTGCTTTTCCAGGCCGAGCTTTCTGTCTGTGATCCTCTCTGTCAATAATCTCCTCTCGCTCTCAGTATCTTCAAGCTCCCTGTTCCTTTGCCCTCAGTACAAGTGCTCCCCATATTGGAAAGCCCTTAATCTTCTTGTATTCATCACCAACTCTATACCAGGCAACATAAGAGAACAGAATACACCAGTTGCCTCTGTTCAATCCCCAACCCAATTTCAGCTGGCTTTTGACCCCCTCACTTAGCTGAAACTGCCTCTGTGGAAGGTCAGTAATGGCTTCATTACCCAGCAGAGGCCTTTCTTACTCCATATGTTCCCTGACATCCACTCTCTTTGGATTGTGAAAGTACCTCATATATGCAAAAGAGTATGTAACACTTATATACACTTCAAGAATAATAATGAAATGTCCATGTCTCATCACCACCACTACAAATAGGATATTATTAGTAAATGTGAAGTCCCCCGTGAAAGAGAACAGTAGGCCACCTTATACTGCATCCCTGATGTCCCCAGAACCCTCCCAGGGCCTTCATCATCCAGGCCTCCTGTAGCCCATTCATCTAGAATCTTCTCTTCCGCTGTGATGGGTCAGCTAATTTATCTGACCAGGGGATCCGATTAGCCTCTGAGGCTAATGAGAGGGCTGTATGCCATCTATCAAATCTGAGCTTCCAGAAACAATTTTCCTGCCTTTGTAGTCAACCTGCAAATGACTCAAGGCCAAGCAGAGGGAGACCTACGGAGGGGGGCAGGCCTTTAGCTCTCTTTATGTTTAACTTGAAAGCCACACATTGGGACCCATACAGTCTGCTTCTATTTGCAATTCAGCTTAGTCCAATTTCCCAAGATACCATATCTATTACCCCATAGATAAATGAATTGGGCCGTTTTTCATTTTAAGTGTTATAAAACTTTTTGTCCTGCTTTTGTTATCGTAGAAGAACCCTAGTCACCTTATTATAGATTCATTCTTTTTAAGAAATTTTCCCAATGTCTCCAATATCCGTGGAGGGCATCAACCTTTTAGAGATTCAGTGTGAGCTAAGCTGACTTCTAAAGAAATCAGTGGAAACTATCGGTGCGTAGCTGAACCTGCTTTAGGGTTGCATCTGCTTGGTTCGTTTAGTGATCTGATTCATAAAAAGGGGTTCATTTGATTTAGCTATGTGTTCATATTAATTAAAATCCCCCCAAAGCTAGCTACATCTACTGAAGGCCAGACATTAAAAGAAATTGGCTTAAAAAACCATCCTGTTTTGAAAGTATTTCTAAAGAGCTTTGAAGCTGATGATAAAGGAGAGTTCACAGCCTACCTGTTTGGCAGCCTTTCTAAGAGAATGTAGCAGTGGGGACACCTTCTGGAGCTTTGTAGAAGTGGCCATTTCACACAGCAATCCCTCTGGCGAGCTTCAAGGTAGATTCTGGGCACATTCCTCCACTACTCACCTCAGAGCAAAACTCTCTGGGAAGTCACTTCAAGGGCTAGGTCAACGGTGTCTTGCTTATTCTCATCCATATTACAATCAGGACAGGTCTCTCTTTTTCTAAAACGAGGTTCTAGACAACACATTGTGTGTACCTTGTGTTGTGGCACATGCAGTTTTTGAAATGAAAAGGTCTGTCTGTTTTGTGAGTTGCTGCCAGGGGCATGGCATGGCATGAAGTGACCCAGGAGACCCTCACCTCTTTACCAGGTAGATTCTCTAGCAAAGTCATTAATAGCGTGAGCTTTGGTGTTGGTCTAACTTCACTCAGCCACTTACCTGCTCTCTGAGCCTCAGTTTTGTCATCTGAAGACTGAGGAAAATCCTAGTACCTACCTCATTGAGCTGTTGTGAAGATTTAATTAGGCACTGCCTATTAAGTGCTTAATAGTACCTGGTAGAGAGTAAGAGACGAGTAAGGGCAGCTGCCATCACTTAACGAGGGCCCTCACTGATGCTCGTGCTATAGCACCATTTTCTCTGTGACGTCACCTCCATCTGGGTCAGTGGCCCTCAGCCGTGAGTGCACATTAGAATCAGGCATCAGTCTTTCTTAAGGGTCCACAGATGGTCCCAACAGCCAGCCAACAGTGAGAACCACTATTCTAGAAGCTCCAAATGTAACTCCTTTTGAGAACGTTTAAAAAGATGATTTTCATTCCCTCAGGTCTGAGTAACTTGAGTTTCAGCTACTCAGTTATCTCTCATCAATTTCCACCTTAGCACAGGTAGCTAGTTAGAGGCATTCTGGAACATAATAATGTCGGAGGGCTAGGGCAGGCTGTTTTCCACAATGGGCACGTGTCTGAAGTTGTCTTCCCCTTCTCACGTGGCAGAGCTAGAACGTGCTGGTAGGGAAGGCATTGGGCCAGCCCATCTGTTTCTATCCGTCATTCGCTTTCCAGTGTGGGAAGATCGGCAAGTATAAGACCACAGATCCAGGCAAAAAATACGGAAACATGGCAGGGACTTTGTGTTTGCACCCAGAGGGGCTAAGGAATTTGACCGCTTTTAATATGATTTAAAGCGATGATTGTAATCTGCTCCCTTTAGAAACAGCAGTCAGGGGCCTGCCTAATCTGGAGCAGATTTGTGATGTGTAGAGTCAGAGCAAAGAAGGAAGGATGGGAGGGAGGGGGTGTTTACAAAATGAGAGAAGCAACAGTTAGATCACTGAGAGCAAGAATGGGAATGTGAAAAGCCACCTGATAAGACCTAACAAGTGAAGATGAGTGGTTTGCTCACCATAGCACCAGATTATAAATTAAGAGTGACAGAAATAAGAGCTATAACTGGAGGAGAAAATGATCTCAACAATGAAATCAGTTGCACTGTGGCAAACAGCACACACTCAGAGCCTCATGTTGTTGTAAACACTAATGACAAAGACCTCTGAGCCATGCCAGGCACCAGTGGCTACTGTGAATCCTGCTAGCCACATTTTGATATCAGTAGTTTATAAGAATGACCAACTTACACTACAAAGAATATTGACATTTTCTTTCCATATCGAAATGTTTGTATTCACTTGTTCATTCTGTAGTTATTGATTGAGTATATTTGTGCAGGGCCCTGTGCTAGGGAGAAACAAAATCAGTCTGTACCTGTTAGCTCTTGCCACACACAAAGAGCCCAGAACACAACAGTTTAAACAACAAATATTTGTATGTTCTCATGAATCTGTGAATTGGCTGGGTGGTTTTCAAGCTGCTTCTCGCATCACATTTTTGAAGCCTCATTGGCCAAAGAAGTCAAGCCAAGCCCAGGTGCAAGGCCTGAAGAAAATAGACTCCAGCTCTTGATGGGAGGACAGGCAAAGTCGCATTGCAAAGGGGCCATTTTCCCAAATAATAGACCGTACCCTCTGTTGTAACATTTGGACAAAACCAGACCTTAATTCTCTTCTTAATTCAGGAAGTCAACTACAGGACTATTGGCTAGAATTATTCATTTAGCGGTTATTGGCATTACTCTAAGCTTGGTACAGTCAGTGCCAAGACCTGCGGGCTGTGTTGGGCGAGACAGACATGGCTCCTGCCCCAGCTGCTGGGGGATTGCCCTGGGCTTGGGAGTCAGGGACGAGGTCCCAGTGAAAGTAACATCTAAGCTAAGGCTTAAAGGTTAAGTCTACGTTAACTGCGCAAAGAGGATGGAGAGCATTTTAGACAGAGGGACAGGCATATTCCAAGGCCTGTGGATGACAAAGAGCCTTCTTGGGACTTGGAGAAGTTTAGTCTAGAACTGGGCAGTGAGAAGCAAGAGTTGAGGATGGAGAGGAATGGGAGGTTCTAAAGCACATTAGCAGGTGGCATGGCAGGACCATGGCCCAGGCGAGGAGCCCCCTGACACTCCATGCCCCAAGACTCTTCCCACTACCACACCCCTGGCCAGCCCCTGAGCAAGGCTGAGTGGGTTGTTAGAAAAAAGGGATGGGAATAGGAGAATAGAGGAGGAGGCGGTGGAGGCCACCACGCTCAGAACTCCTCGACCACCCTGTGCCTCCGTATTTGCTGTGTGTGCTTGGCAGCCGCCTCTGCCCAATGCCAAGGGGAGAGGCGCATGAGAGCCGTCAAAATGAAGTGTGGCACCTCCCCTGTCATCATGGCCACTGTCCCCCCTCTGTCATGCCTGACCCCAGTGCTGGCCATCACTGACCCCTGACTCATTGCTTCTGTATTCTTCACCGTCATCGTCGTCGTCATCATCATCTACTTCCATTTGGCACCTACACACACCCTGCTCCCACAACAAGCTCTCCCTTGTCCCTGGAGAACCCAAGTTCTCTCCAACCTTTTTTCTGTAGAGAAACTTGTCCCTCCACCCACACGTCCTTTCCACTCTTTACCTGAAAAGTCCCATTCTTTCTTCCAAACGCAGCCAGACCACATCCCACGCATCCAAGAAGAGTTAGTCTCTCCCTCATTTGAATTCCCCACTCGCCCCAGCACAAGAACAGCCCACATTCATTGGACGTTTGCTACGACCCAGGCACCGTGGAGTTCTGTATGTGAACTGAGCCTCACAGCCAGATGAGGGGGGTTCTATCCCTAACATAGGACCTAGGCCGCATAGCGCATGAGTGGGGAAGCCAGAATTCAAACCCAGGCCCCGTGACCCCGTGGCCTTGCTCTGAGCACCATGCATCCTGTATGTCCCCCTGCTGGAGCACTTCTCCCCTGAAGTGTGCCCATCCCGGTGTCTCTGACTCTGACCCATTGGCCTCAGTTCCTGGAAGCAAGGATTGGGCTTCTCGTCTCTGGACTCACACAATGCTATAGCAGGTTCCCTAGAAGCAGAGCCTAAGCAGGTGGTTCTTAGGTGGTTTATTGAGAGAGCGCCCTCAGGAGAAACTGTAAGAGAGTAAGGGAAGCAAG
>RJWJ010041234.1:0-13588 GCA_004363605.1 Indri indri | reverse complement strand
TGTGGAGGTGTGCACCTGTAGTCCCAACTACTTGAGAGGCTGAGGCAGGAAGACTGCTTAAGCCCAGGAGTTTGAGGCTGCAGTGAGCTATGATCAGACCACTGCACTCCAGCCTGGGCAACAGAGTGAGAACCCATCTCAAAAAAAAAAAAAGACTTCGGGAATGGACAGTACAGTTTAGCCATTAGCTTTCCTCTCTATCTTGCTAGATAAGGAAGACAGTAAGTGAATATTTACCTAAGAGTTGCCATAATTTAAATTATATCTTTACTTATTCTTCATCTTATCATCATAAAGGTGAATTTCTAAGTCTGTTTACAAAAAAGGGCAAAGAGCTTTCCCATATAATACTGAAAGTTTATAATACAGTAATATTTCCAAGAGCTACTGACTTTAACCTTGCTACTATAAATGTTTATTATAGGAAATGACAATTGTTATATTTGTATTAATAGTAGAGAGCTGTTTGTTCACATAAAGTTATAAACTATGTAATAGGAGACTGAATTTGCTCCTCAAACTTGTGATGATTAACCCACTATTAATCTTGTTGTAATTAACTCAACTAGTTATTAAGACAGAGTAGATTCTCTTAAAATTTAGGCTAGTTATTAAGACAGAGTAGATTCTCTTAAAATTTAGGATACCCAAAGCAAAAAAAAGTACTAAGTAAAACAAACATCTCTAATTTGACTTTAAAACACAATGTAGAATCCCAATTTTCCACTATAACTACCTTATTTCAGGCTCTCTGCAGCCCATACCTGGATAACTGCATATTCTTCCTGGTTCTAGCCTCTCCCACTCCAGTTTGTTCTGTACCCCACCCTAGATTAGTATTTTTCAAATAATAGGTTGTGAAATCAATTTAGTGGATTATGATCGGAATTTTTTAAAAGATGAAAAATAACAAGAATGCACTGCATGTTATAAAAGTACGCATTGTTTTGCAAAAATGTTTCAGTTACAATCATATACATATATGTGTACTGAATTGCAATGTAAAATTTCTTTCTTACTGTGGGTTATGGTCAAAAAGTTTGAAAAACACTGCAATAGATTAATCTTCCTATACACAGCTTTCAATGTTCTTTTCCCCAGCTTTGATTCCTATTTAAGGATAATAATGGCTAATATGTATTAAGTACATATTATATGTCAGGAACTAGGCTAAAGAGTTTTACATGGTATTATCTCATTCGATCTTCAGCACAACTCCATGAGACAGGTACTATTAATTTCCTGTTTTATAGATAAGCAAACTGAGGCATGGAGAAGTTATATAATTTTCCAGAGTCACCCAGCTAGTAAGCGGAAGAGCTAGGTTTCAGTCCTTGGCACCTGGTTCCAGAGCCCATCTTCTTAGCAGCTAAGTTATCCTGCCTCTGCTCATTGAGCCCAAATGCCTCAGTTTAGAGTTTAATGCCTAACCTATACCTTTAGTCTTAACATTTTCCTCTCTATTTTATTTTTTATCTATTTATTTTTTGAGACAGGGTCTTTCCCTGTTACCCTGGCTAGAGTGCAGTGGCGTCATCATAGCTCACTGCAACCTCAAACTCCTGGGCTTGAGTGACCCTCCTGCCTCAGCCTCCGAAGTAGCTAGGACTACAGCCATGTGCCACCACACCCAGCTAATTTTTCTATTTTTTATAGAGATGGGGCTTGCTCTTGCTGAGGCTGGTCTCACTTCTGGTCCGAAGCAATCCTCCCACTTCAATCTCCCAAAGTGCTAGGATTACAGGTGTGAGCCAACACACCCAGCTCATTCCTCTCCATTTTAACTGGACAAGGTACCTCACTGTCTCCTGAAACTCCTTTTACTTTCAAAGCTCTTCTTCTGTTTAAGCTAATTCCTCAACATCGGGGTGGGAGTGATGTTGGGGTGAGTCGTTGGTTGTCAGCAAACTAAATCCAGCCTGCCAAATGTTTTTGTAAATAAAGTTTTATTGCAACACAACCACACCCATTCATTTACTTATTGGCTATGCCAGCTTTTGCACTATAATAGCAGAGTTGAGTAGCTGCAACAGAGACCACATGGCCCACAAAGTCTAAAATATTTACTATTTGGTTCTTTACAGAAAAAGTTTGATGACCCCTGCTCTACATCAAGTCCTAGTCTCTCCTCTCTGCTTAATTTAAATCCTTCACACCCTTCCTAGCCCAGGTCAGGTTCTACCTCCCCTGGGAAATTTTCCCTGATCCCTACAGCCCACTGCCCTGTGTGCCTTGCCTTGACCATTAGACTGCACCTCCTAGGAGCAGGAACTACCCTTCTCATACCTCTCTATCTCCACCATGACCACAGGACCTTGCCTAGAAAGAGCAGGATATACATTTATGGACAGAGACTGAGAGTCTATGTTCAGTTTACCAGCTGACCCATCAGTGAATCCACTTCAAGGACAAGGATTGGGGGAAGGAGGTTGGAGGAGTGCTGGTAAACCAACAACTCAAAAAGGGGCAGGTCTTACCTTCTGCTCCACACATTTGATAAAATCGCCTTGCCTGGAGCGCCCCACAGGCTGTTTCCGAAACTCACTGCGCTTCTCCAGGCGGGACTCAAAAGCAGCTGGGTCAGACCTAACCAAAGGTAAACCAAAAGGTAAACCACCTGGACCTTTTCGGATTTTGAAATAACAAAGCATCACATTCTACCTCCACAGAAAAAGGACACTGGCATTCAGAGAGGCTGAAGGATTTGCCCTTCAGTTAGTAAGGACTGGGCATGAGCTCAGAAATGAAGAAAGTAGAAAAAGAAATCCAGTTATTCAACTATTGTTACTCCTCCAGGGGCCTGTGTAACATTTTTCTCCTGCAGGCTATTCCCTAGGGTGACACAGGGCTTGTTCCCTCAGATACTTACACTCTGGGTACTTAGAATCCTTAGGATGGGAAAATACTTTGAAGTCATCTTTCTGGATCACCTCCTCAGGTAAGAATCCGGTAACATCCCTACTAGGTATCAAGCTTTTATTTGAATATATCTAGTTCTTGGACATCTCCCCTTCCCCCCCAGGTGAAATATGTTTTATTGAGATCCTGGTGATTCAGAGGTTTTAGGCTATTTTGCAGAAGATTTAGCATTTGAGTGTCTCCCTGACCTACCCTCCAAAGAACCTGCTCCTGCCAATGAAACATCAGACCTCACCCTACATTCAAAACGGGGCTGGTCTTCATGCTTGAAGTCCAGGTTGGGGCACCGTCCTTGTTAAGAATTCTTCAGGCTGTGTAGCTGATGATGGGATATTTCGCTTTGTAAACTTTTGAGAAGACATCATCTAAGGACTCCAGCTCCTTGGCCATGAGACCTATAGTATCATGGGCGAGGTCTATAGGATCTAGGGACATCTTGGCTACCCCTCTTGTGGACATTCCTGGACAAGGCATTATAGGGGGCTTCTCTTCCACAAAACTCCTTTCTGGAGGTGACATCACATACCATTCCCTTCACTGCCACGTAGATGGGCTGCTCTTTTTCCTTCTCTCTATAGTGGGCCAGTTCCTCCTCAGTGAAGAGCCACACCAGGGGTTCCTGTTCAGTGAGGCATAGAGCTTGCATGGCCAGGGCTGCAGGCAGCCCTGGGACCTATGCCAGGAGCAGGGTTGGCCTTGCTAGTGGCCACAGCCACACCTGAGCCTGCCATGGTGAGCATGTAGAGAGGACAAGGGGCAGCCTGAGCAGCAGAACTCTTGCTGCCCTCTGGGGATACAGAAATAAACAAGACAGTCCCTACGTCAGGGAGCTCACTATCTAGTGGGAGAGACAGACACAGAAATAAGTACATGAGAGTGCTGCAGGTATTATGATGAAATTTGCTCGAACATCCCCAAATGGCTGAGGTGGTTTCATGCCTCTGTACTTTTGTTTATGCTGCTGCTCCTCTTACCTGGAATATCCCATTCTAATTTTTTTGTGATGGACCATAATGCTCAAAGAAGTTTGGGTAACAGATAAGGCTAAAGAGACCAGCAAGGACTAGGGTGTGAAGACCTTGTGTGAACACTAAGGAATTCGGATGTTATTCAGTCAATGGGGCACTTTGGACTCTTTAGGAGATAACAGTATGTGTAAACGTTGTTGATGGGAATGATGGAACAGAGAAGGAGGGCAAAACCAGTCATTCATCTGGTCACGAATGGGAGCTGATCAAGTACTCAGAGTATGAGCAGATAACTCTTCAGAGATGCTAGTGTGTAAATGGGATCAAAGAGGGATCAAAGACAGAAAGCTGGACGGGAATGTAGGTTAAGAAAAGGTTTTTAAGATGACAAATACTTGAGAATATCTAAATGCTGTTGGAAGGAGAATAAAAATACTCATTCATTTATTCCACCATTGTTTCAGAAAGTGAGAAAGACCACTACAGTAGCAGTGAGATACACCGCGGTAGAGGGGTCCAAGAATGGAAGTGGGGAACACTAGTTAGAGGATGACAGCAATGGTCCAGGTGTGACCTCTGGCAAGTCTCTTGCTCTCTCTAATCCTCAGTTTCCTCATCTTACTGGGATGGTTCAATTGATCATCCAACTGTGACACTATTTGTCTTAGACTCGCTCCTCCCACCCCCATCTCCTTTCCTTGCAGTCAGGGGCCTAAGCTATGAGACCTGGAACCCGAGCTCTGGGCCAGGCCTCAGTTGACTCAATATGTGACCTTGAGCAGGTCAAGTCCCTTCTCTGGAAGGCATTTTTCCATTTTTATAATGAGAAAAGGTCTCACTGAACTGCTTGCCTCACAGGCAAAAGTCCCCCTTAGCGTTTCCAGAACTTAAAGAACAAACGCAGACAAATGTGGAAAGAGCCTGGGCTTTGCAGAGACTCCCAGCTCCGACGCTAATTAGCTGAGTGATCTTAGGCAAGTGACCTAGCCTCTCTGAGCCTAGATACATCATCTGTAGAGTGGGGACAGTACTAGTGCCCACCTCACAGGGCTGTCGTAAGGCCCAGAAGCTGGGGCCGCGCGCCACCCCTCCTCCCCCTCCCCGCCCACCGCCAGGGAGCCAGGCCCGCACCTGCGCAGCTGCTGGATCTTGTCGCGGTAGCGGTCGTAGAAGGGGTTGGCCTCGAGCTCGGCCTCCGCCCCGACCCCGCTGCCGTCGGCGCCCCCTTCGGGCCCGCCCGAGCTGCGGCGCACCGGGAACACGCGCAGCTGAGCGGGTGACACGAGCCCCAGGCCCAGGGCGCGGCTGCGCACCGCGCACAGGCCCCGGTAGAGACCGGCCACCTG
Source organism: Indri indri (assembly GCA_004363605.1). Taxonomy (NCBI): domain Eukaryota; kingdom Metazoa; phylum Chordata; class Mammalia; order Primates; family Indriidae; genus Indri; species Indri indri. The sequence continues at coordinate 8,355 of RJWJ010041234.1, read as the reverse complement.
CAGGACCGCCGGTCCCGCGCCACCCGCCGCCATGGCTGTCCCCACCTCCACCTCCACCTCCTCTTCCTCCTCCTCAGGCGCGCTGGCCTCAGCCCCCGGCCCGCGCGCCCGCTCCATCCCCCTCCGAGTCCTCCGCGCCCGCGCTGCGGCGCCGAGGTTCCGCACACCCAAGGTTCCGGGCGCAGGAGAGGGGCGAGGCGGGGCGGGGTGGGAGCTCACCGCTCTGGCCCCTGCACCGCGCGCTCTAGCCACCGGTGTGTGCCGCGGCCCGCCTCCTCCCGGGAGGCTGCCCAGATTCACGCCCTCCCACTCGGGACCAGCAGCCTTTGCGTGCCAAGCCTCCTCTCTAAAGCCGGCTCGGACTTCAGGTCCTCTTTTTAAATTCCCTTGGGACTCGCGGTCACAGTCTGCCCTTCAGCATCGAGGGCCCTTTTCATCAACTATAACCACAGCAGCAATTTCTTTTTACTGAGGTTACTATGTGCAGGACATTTTGTCGGCTTCATACCCTGTGAGGTAGGTATTATCCTCATTTTACAGGTGAGAAAACTGAGGGTGAGAGTCGTTAAGTGTCTAGTCAAAGTTCTACCTAAGAGCTGAGTTCTTTTCAAGATGCCAGCTGCCTCCGAAGCCTCAGCTCCCTCTTCTTGCTGTCATCCACGTTGAACTCCAGCCAAACTGAACTACTCTCCTCTCCCACAAAGCCATCAGGATTTGTCCTTGGACAAGTCTTTCTTCAGGCTTTTTTGTGATCCCTGTAATGCTCTCTCCTTCCTCTATCTTCCTCTCTCTCAACCCAAATGCCACCATCTTCCTGATCCCCTGAATCAGGTGTGAGCTCCTGGGGTCAGGGACAGTGATCAACATCTCTGTGTCTCACCTGCTCACGCACAGGGCCAGGCCTGGAGCAGGATTTCTGCGACAGCACTTGTCAGTCTGCCTTGCATGGAAGTCCTTCCTATCTGGCTCTGACATGATAGAAACCCCGGCTGGGGCAGGGATAGAGCCTTTGACCCTGCTCAACTCAACCTGCCCCCAGGGAGATCAGCCCTGGGCCCTGCCCTGGGCCAGGAACAGTGTAGCGAAAAATTAGTACGTTCTTGAAGGGTGCCCACCTGTACCTGGCTTGGGGTCCTTGCACTTGCTGTTCTTTCTGCTCTGATCTTTTTGTGGCTTCCTTGTCATCATCTAGGGCTCAGTTCACCTGTCAGCACCTCAAAGGAACCTATCTTGATGAACCACCCCCCCCCTTATAGTCTTTATCTCATTACCCTATTTTATTCTCTTCATAGCAGTTATCATTATCTGAAATTCTTAGATCTGTGTTTATATTCATTCATGGAGCTTACATTCCATTGGAGTGAGATAGAAAATAAATAAACTAAATGAATGAATAATATTAGGTGATGCTACATGCTATGCAGGGGGGAAAAAGCAGAATAAGAGACAGAGATAAGGGGACACTCAAGCAGAGACCTTGAGGTAATGAGGGATGATCTGCATGGATATCTGGAGGAAGAGCCTTCCAAGGAGGGGGAACGGCAAGTGCAAAGGCCCTGATGAGGAGGTTATTGTGCCTGAGTGAGTGACGGCACAGCAGTAGAACTGAGACTAAGAAAGTATAGGGAGGGTTAGATTGCTCAGAGCTTTGTAAGCCTTGGTTAAGAACTAAGATTTTAAATTGGAGTGAGATGGGAAGTCGCTGTAGGTTTTGAGCAGAGGAGTAACAGGATCTACTTTTATTATAAAAAGGATCATTCTGGCTGCTGGTGGAATTTAGGGTATGTGGGATAAGGATGGAAGCTCTCCGATAGGTGACTAATTTGTTATCTAGGACTTTCTTGGTTTTAGCATTGAAAGCCCCATGTCCTGAGAACCCTGGGCAAAACCAGGATGTTGGTCACCCTTCAGGGAGACCAGTAATCCAAGTTGAGAGATGGTAGTACTTGGGCTAAAATGATAGTGATGGAAAAGTGGTCAGATTTGGGTATATTTTGAAAGAAAAGCCTAAAGATTTTGCTAATGGAGTGAATGTGGGTGTGATAGAATGAAACGAGTCAATGATGACTTGCAGGGTTTTGGCCTGAACAATTGGAAGGGCAGCGATGGTATTTATGCAGGGGAGGAAGGTTGCAGATAGAGTAGATTTTGGAGGATGGATGATCAGGAATTTGCTTTTGGAGACGTTAGTTTGAGATCATTCCATAAACTGGCAAGGAGGGATGTCAACCAAGCTGTTCAGTATGAGTCTAAAGTTCTGAGTAGCGTTCCAAGAGATATACAGTTGTGAACTGTCAGTGTATGTATGATGTTTAAAACCGTGGATCTGGATAACCGAGGGAATGGATGTAGATAGAATGCTAAAGATTGAGCCCTAGGGCATCCTAACATTTTGAGATCAGGGGAAAGAGGAGAAACCAGCAAAGCAGGGGCCTGAAAAGCAGGGGCCAGTGATGTAGGAGCCAAGGGTAAGCAGACCCTGGAGAGAACTCTGTGTGAAAAAGTGCCATAAGTCACACACTGGAGGATTATTAAGAGGGGAGTAATTCAAATAGTACCAAGAAGCCTAGGTAGGATCAGTGGTGCAACCTGCTGGGAGGCCGACTTAAGTAACCTTCATTAGGGAAGGGCTTTCTAACTGAACTGCCCATAAATGGACCAAGCTGCCTCAGGAGGTGGCGAGCAAGTTCCTGACGCAAGTGAGTCCTGAGCTGGGGGGTTAGTGGCTGGGTCAGGAAGATCTATCCCAGGACTCAAGCATCTGATGAGAGTTGGACTAGACAGCTCTCAAAGTCCCTTGAAACTGGAGATGATGCGATTCCAGGAAGTCAACCAAAAGGACTGTTAGCCACAGAGTAGGGGTTGAGCTGAGTCCTGCGGGATGAGCAGGTGTTCACTGGTGGGAAGGTGGGGAGAGGTGCTCTCCGGTGAAGGAGCAGCATGAGCACAACTCCAGAGACCTGAATGAACAGGGTCTATTAAGAAGTCTGGCCTGGCCAGAAAGGGAAGGTGTGTGAAGCACGAAGAGGGAGGGGATGCTGCAAAGAGATGTGGAGCCAGATGGTAGGGAGCCCCCACAGGGCCTGACGCCCAGGAAACACCAGCCAGCACTTGTTGAAGGACGGTAACTAAACAAAAGAGAGATTGTAGGAGCCAAAGAAGGAGGTGTTGACCAGATGGTTTCCTTAAGCAGGTTTTCTCCTGACAACTTGGTCAGAGACTTGTTGAGTGCAGGGCCGCCCAACGTTCTGTGTCCCCTGCCCTGCTCCCCCCTGGGGACAGGTATCCATCAACTGTTCCCTAAAGACCAGCAACATAGATAAGCCCCTGAAGGAATGAGGGCCCTTTCCTAGGGACTGCTCTGTGGGTTCACCATAAGCGGCAGGGCACACAATTTAGTGGGTGGATCAGTCTCTGATAGAAGTGGTAGAGTACACTATGCCCACGAGATGCCACTGGATAGAGTCCCTTCCTTCCATGAACCCAGGACCACTCCACAAGCACTGCCCCTGGAATGCCTAGTGCTCAGAACCCAGTGGCCTCTCCTTTAGGGAACAATGGGGCCTGGGCATTCTGGGGACTCCTATTGGCTGGACAGATGGGTGGGTGAGTTCCCTCTACCCAGAGACATCAGCCAGGTACCTAAGCTCAACTTCATGGATTCCCAGCAGGAGGACTTGAGCCTCCCTGGCGGTAAGTGCCCCTCCAATCCCTGTCCCTTGCCTTTGGGCAAACACTCAGGGAAGATCCTTTGCATGGATAGGATGGTGGCTGCCTGTATGGAGGAGTGCTAAGCAGTTAGGAGATAGTCTCCTCTAGAAAACTGAGGCAGTGATCATGCTTTGCCCAACCAGAAGAGATACTGTGAATAGCCCAGGACAATCACAGCTGAATGGTGAAGGCATGTGGTGGAGTGGGAGGGAACACTGGTGTCCCTGTCAACTGGTAAACTTTTACTCCCTCGATGGCCTTGCCCTTCATGAGGCTTCCTAGTCTGATGGATCGGCTGGGTCTTGGGCTGGGAACCAGAGGCTTGACTGAGCCTGGGCAGGCCATGCCCCCTCTACACCCAGCCTTCCTGATCTGTAAAGAGCTAAAGGTGGCACTTAAACTCCCTGGAGATCTAGCTCTGACTGAATAAGAGAATGAAGAGGCAAGACAATGGGGAGGGAGGGAAGGAAGGTGAGAGCAGTTAAGTGGATGGAGTGATTGATGATGGGTTAAGTCAGGGAGAGGCCCCTAGCTAGAGCTCTCAGCCAGCCTGCTCTTTGTCTTTCTTACTGCCTTAGCATGGGTCTCACTGTACTTTGGATTCCTGGGACTGTGTTCTGTGGTAACCGGTGGCTGCATTCTCTTTCTGCACTGGAGGAAGAACCTGCGGCGGGAAGAGCAAGCCCAGCAGTGGGTGGAGGTGATGAAAGTCGCCACGTTCACCTATAGCCCACTGTTGTACTGGATTAATAAGCGACGGCACTATGGCATGAATGCAGCCATCAACATAGGCCCTCCCCTGGCTGTCCCCAAGACTGAGACTGAGGTCCAGAATCCAGATCCTCGGTGGGAGTTGGACATCCCCAAAGGCAGGAGCTATGCTGTCCAAGACGGTAGCCCCAAAGCGGAGGCCCCTGTTCACTTGCAATCTGCACTGCAGCTGCCCCCACAGGAGCCCCTACCTTCCCCGATGCCGATGCCACAGCCCCGGGCCAGCTCCCCTCTCCCGATTCCCATCTTTCAGGAGGCACCCCTTCCCCTATCCCTCTGCAACCTGCCTCCCATGCTGAACCACTCTGTCTCCTACCCTCTGGCCACCTCCTCTGAAAGGAATGTCCACTTCCATTCCCTCCCTGCACTGGCCCACGGAGACCACCGCTTCAGTGCCAAGCCTTTTGCTTCAGAACTGTAGCCTCCTGTCCCTAAGGGAGCTGCAGGTATCAGGCGCGGAGTAAGAAATGGAGCTAAACTCAGGGAGGTGTTATTGACACAGAGGTCAGGGCCCATCTGGATGTCACATTACAAAAGATTAAAAAACGTCCAAGGTTCCCTTGTGTCTCATTTGCTGTTAGGAGGGCAATGTCCTTCCGCTGTTTGATGGGGGTACTTTGCAAACCAAGTTGGTCACTGAATCTCACCAGTGTAAACGGGAACTGGAGGTTGGCTGTGGGGAGGCACATTGAACCGGTGCCTGTGGGCGCACTCCATATCCCTCCACCCAGTATTTTTTTAAGACCAAAAATGTGTGCCAGGCCTTGGGCTAGGTAGCCAAAGGCACTGCTCTTCTGTGTGATGTGCAGCACAGCTGCCACAAGAGTGATAGCTGCTGAGGGTACACGACTATGGCGATTCACAGTGGCCACGTCACAGGCGAAGCAAGTCATCACGAGCCCCACGGGCCCCGCTACACTACTGGCTGAACTGCATTCTTTGTTATTAGTATCTATGATGTATTGAGTTCTTATGTGTCTGTCTTTATACATTATTTCTAATAACTCACAAGAACCCTGCCACATGGATAGATGAAGAGAGACAGGTTCCAGGGGCATATGCTGTATCTTTCTTACGTTGCAGAGCCAGTTCTCAAATGTCCATCTGCCTGGCATCAAAGTTCCTGATCTTCCCACCACACCTTCCCACAAGACGCCTTCCCTGATGATGTCTTGTTAGAAAACACTTGGTGAATGTGAGTGTGTAGGGTGTCATTAACTTGGCTTGGAGGAGGGGCTGGTCAGTGAACCCCCCTAAAATTATACACAAAAATATACCTGTAGTTTTTATCTTTCTTACAGGGATCCATGCCCTCTCCAAACATTAGGATCCACTATATGAGAATGTTAATAATTTTTGTACCTTCTGGAAATGGTCCTAAAAGGAGACACAAAGATAATACGGGATATTTGGACTCAGTTTTAAGATAAGAAATTTAAATCCTGTCACAGGATATAAATTTCTCCCTTTCACTTTGGAAACGAACAACGCCTTTCACCCTATTTGTCAATGATCTAAGCTGTATGTATGGACTTCCCTGGGCGGAAGGGCCACCCAGATTTTTTTTTTTGAGATGGAGTCTCGCATTGTCACCTGGGCTAGAATGCCATGGCATCAGCCTAGCTCACAGCAACCTGAAACTCCTGGGCTCAAGAGAGTCTCCTGCCTCAGCCTCCCAAGCAGCTGGGACTACAGGCACACGCCACCATGCCTGGCTAATTTTTCTATTTTTAGTAGAGACGGGGGTCTCACTCTTGCCCAGGCTGGTCTCGAACTCCTGACCACAAGCAATCCTCCCACCTCGGCCTCCCAGAGTGCCAGGATTACAGGCATGAGCCACCATGCCTGGCCCACCCAGATTTTGTGTGCGTTTGGGGAAGAGGGGAGGAGGAGATTCCCAGAATATAGTAAATATGTGGGGTTAATTTTTTTCTTATTTTACTATGTGTAAAAAAACTCCAGCCCCTGTATGACCCCTCTCTAGTGATGGATTTCAAGCAGGAGCCCCACTCCCTTTTTAAAGGCAATGGAATATTTCTTGCAAACATGCTCTAATGTGGAATCTCTAAATATAAAATAGGCCTAAGTGGTGCTTCTTGGCTGACTCAAGGGTGGGGGCTCACTGCTTCCCCGCTCACCCCTCCCATCCTGGAGATGCCTAAAGCCTGGGCCCTGCAGCCTTTGCTTCTTCAGGTCCAATACTGCCACCCTTAAGGCAGACTCTTGAACATTATTTGGTGCCCACCATCTGTTATTACTCCTTGCTTTCAAAAGGAGTAAGGAGTCCATAAAAACAGGGATCAAAGCAGGTTTTGTTTTCTCAGTAATTGGGGGAGTGGGAGAGGCTTTACTCCGACACAGTGAGAGAAAAAGGAAACGTTTTATTTAGATAAATTAAAATGGCTACATTACTGATATGAAATAAGCAAAGCTCAAATCAAGTCATGGAAACCTTGAATTCACGCCATAAACAGAACCAAAATTGCTCATATTAATACATTACCAAAATAGCTCCACTAAAACAAAGTAGATTTACATTTCTTAATATGAGAAAACAACAAGGTAGGTTAGGTTCGTATAACAAACAATACACGCTCTATGAAGTCTCAGGAATACCCAAATGTGTTCTGGTTTGGATGTGAGAGAAGGGACCACATCTAGCTGGTGTTGGTAAGCGAGCCAATGAGGTGTGCAGCAAACAAAACCTATCACTAAAAACAACTCAACAGGCCATCATATGAGTATGAGGCCATCACAATCAAAATCCTCAACTGTGATCGGCAGACCAGCAAGGGGGCCAACGGGGTTATGTACAGCAACTGTAAAGAAAGGAAACTCCAGTGGAAGGGAGAATGGCCAGCAGCAGGTGAAGGGTGTCCACTCTTCAGCTTTGTTGTGCCACATATATTCCTGAGTGCCAGGCACCCCTCTGCCCTTTAGATGACACTGCAGTCATCTTGAAGTTAGGTACTCTCTTCTTTTGGCGCTTCTCTTTCTACACTACCTTTTTGCCTCTCTGTTTTATGGGGAGGCTCTTTTAGTAAACATTATATCAGATAGCACAAGGCAAAAGAAAAAAAGGACCAAGAAGCAGTGCTTTGGGTAACTCAGGAAAGAAGCAGTAGGAGCTGCTAGGCTAAAAAGGTAAAAGGATTTAAAACCAAAACCAAATTCACCACCACTATCCAATCTTCCTCTCAGAGCTGAGATGTGGCAGGTGAGGCTTGACTACAGCTGAACACAAGTCACAGGCTGGGTAAGTTAAGATAAGTAAAAATCCCAAATCAACATTGAGCAGGCTTATGGGGCTCTTAAGCCAGTGAGTATGTTCAAGTTAGAGCAAAGGAGTTCAACATACCCTACTTTTGCCTGGAAGATACGGTACTTTCTCAGGCAGGATGACAAGGGTATTCATAGGTCTGAGACTATAGCGTAAACACCTCTGCCAGACTTGGTGGGGGAGAAGACTACACACGGGCTCAGGAATGCTGCTGGTCAGACAAGCTTGAGCGAGGTAGGAAGAACAGAAGATAAAGTAAAAAACAAGACAGACTTCACCTACAGCTATCTGATGCAAAAGAAAAGTACATATAACAAAGAGTTAAAGTGTCTTCGAAGTATCTGCCTATGAATAAGAATTTGAAACTAAAAAGGACAAGCTACATTACCCTCAAGTATATTTCATATAAATCAGTTCTTGAAAAAAATACCTTCCAGGTACATACTATTTGTGGTACGGTATATACAAATATAGCAGTATAATTCAATTTATTGCTAGAATTTTATTTGGTTGTTATAAAATCTGTAAGGATGTATATATTAAAAAAAAAGGGGGGGGGGCATGGAAGGCAGCCAGAAGAGTAAGAGTTATCT
>RJWJ010041233.1:0-12500 GCA_004363605.1 Indri indri | reverse complement strand
TTTTGTTCACGATTGTATGACCAGTGCTTCTCAGTGTGCCTGGCACATACCAGGCAATCAAAACATGTCAAGAGCTGAAGAAATCGTTGTAATAAACAAACGCTTTCATTAGCAGCTTTGGACCACTTTCTCAAAGTAGGGGTAAAGCACAGACATTCGAGATTGGTTGACTTGTCTCAGGATCAGAAATGTAACAACTTGCCCAATGCAAAGTTTATAAATGGGGAAACTGAGGCTAGAGAGCCTGAGTCAGTGGTTCTGGGGCCCCTCGATGAGTCGGTGGCAGCCCTTCCCACTCTCAGTGGATCATCCTTTCCCTGACACTGCGCGGTGCAACTTCCTCCTATGTGGCTTTCTGACAGCTCATGTGCAATCAGATCAAATCCACCCATGTCCCCATCCTTTCCCTCCTCCCTTGCCAATCAGATCATGTGCTTCTCTTCTTTCCTAGACAGAAAGAAGGGGAAGAAGGGAAGTACGTAATTTGATTTGGAAGGGGTTGGCAGACAGAAAAAGTGCCCATCAAAGCCTCTGATAAATTAAATTGAAACCCAAGAAGATGTCTATTTTCCAAAGTTATATTTCTGGTATAACCAGTACTTGGCTACTTATCCAATTTGGCATCCAGAAGAGTTGAACTGTTGTTACTCCTTATCTTTTGGGGGAGGGGGTGGGAGTGGGAATAAATAAATAAATAAATAGTTTGCGTTTTCTTTAGATGTGAGTAAATAGATGGAATTATACGTTTTCTTATTACGGGGGTTCATATTTTCAACATTCACTGCCATAAATAACATGGGCTCAATTTGACAAATCTTTTTGGGATCATAATTAATTGGGAGCTTTGAATCTCCTCCTTTATGTATAATCTTCTACTGTAATGTTCAGAAGACTTGTTTCTTCACTAATTTAGGTAAAGACATCATCAGCTGGGCATACAGAAGGTGATGAGCACACATTACTCTTCTTTCTCTTAACTCCCTTCCTTCCTCCATCCTGCTCTGCTCTGAAGTCCATAAGGACTTGCTTCTACTGCAGTAATGTCAAAATTGCACGGTTACAGTCTAGCTTTTACTGCATACCGAACAACTCCAAACCTCAGTGGCTTAAAACAGCAACAATTCATTACTTCTCATGACCTATTGGTCAGCGAGGTGGTGCTACTGAGCTGGCCAGGCTTGGCTAATCTTGGCTGGGCTGACTCATGCATTTGTGGCCACCAGGTGGATCAGGTGGGAACTGAATAGTCTCACACGTCTGCTGGATAGGGAGGCAAGGATAACTGCGCCACATATCTCATGATCCAGCAGGCTAGTCCAGGCTTGCTCATGACAGCAGCAAAGTTCCAAGAGTGAGAGTCAAGCATGCAAGACCTTCTGAGGCCTAAACTCAGAACTCATTTCTGCCATATTCTATCAGCCAAAGTAAGTTACAAGGCTAGCCCAGACTGATGAGGTGGAGAAATAGATTCTGCCTCTCGATGGGATGGCTGCAAAGAATTATGGCCATTTTTGGATTCTACCACATCCAACCAATGTAAATTGATTCCAGTCTTGTTAAGCAGATTGATCAGAGACTTGATGAGAACGTCCTTTCTGCAGAATGTGTCCTTTAATAGAATTCCTGATTCTAGATCAGCAAAGCAATCTTCCAATTGTAGGTTAACAGAAGCAATGTAGAAGTAATTTCATTAAGCAAAATCTACCAGTAAAATGCTACCTGCAACAATGAGATTTGGTCTGAATAGAAACTGTAGCCTTTTGTATGACATGTAGTTCCAAACCTTCTGACTTCGAAGTCAGGAGTAAGAGGTGAGACACCCACACATGCTGGGTCTGCATACTGATGGTACAATCAGGCATACAGCAAAGAAGCGCAGTGAGTTTCACTCAGCAGGGTGTTCACACAACCGAGACAAACAGTGGGAGCCTGGGAAGTTGGGACATTCACTGCACTTGCCCTTTCTGAGGGCATTTATCACACCATAGACAAAGATCTGATTGACTTCCATCCCCTACTATATTCCCAGTTTCTTAGAAACATGAATAAATCTTTTAAATCTATATTTTTTGTATATAATACAGAATCTGTTCAGGAAAAGGAGAGAATGAGGGAGTTATTTCTGTGACTCAGAAAAAGACTAACCCAATATAACCACATTTACATTTTTAAAATGTCTATTTGCAACCAAATACTCAAAGACTGCACCATATGAAAAATTATAGCATTAACTAGGTAAAAATAAGTTACTTCTTACAAAAACACAGAACACTACTATTCAGCTTAAATCAGAAGGAAGAAGTTGGTGATGCTCAAGTTATAATCCAGAGGAGAAAGGACTGAGAAATGCATGTTTTTGCTTAACAAGTGAAGAAAAACCCTTAGATTTTCAATAACTTTCACCTAAAATTTTAATTTACAATCACACACGTAAGAGTATATATCCAAACGTTAGCTTCCTGACTCTTCTCTAGCACAAAGATCCAAGAAGTTTTTTTATATCATTAAATACTATAATCATTTATACTCAATCTCATTCCAAAAAGCAATCGAAGTGGCTTATAAAGATGTTGCATTGTAATATTTAAAATAATAACGATAAGCAACTAAGGAACTGGGAAGAAAGTAAAATTAAAAATAGAAGCCCGAAAATGAAGCCAGAATGAGGCTGGCAAATGCCACGAGGGCCAATACACTTAGTTAGAAGCAGCGATAGTTTGGCTTGAGGCTTCCTAGACAACAACCAAAGAGGAACTTGTGGTCTCTAAAACTACTTGTCATGGTCAGAGGCTCAAAGCAAAGTCAGGAGAAGCACAAGTTATTACTGGCATGAACTCTGAGAGTAAGTTTTCCCAGGAGTGTTCCTACAGAGGATTCCTTGTAACTCTCTAAGCTACAGCCTGAAGAATACACACAGGAAGGTACAAAAACCTGGAGCCTGATGAAACAATGTTAAAACACTGTCAAGCAAAATCATGTTGACAGTGCACTTCAAATACAGCGTCCTCTCATTCTTAACTCATTCAAAACCAAAGTTTGGAGAGTAGCAGGCTACCTATGCTTTGGGAAAATCTTTGTAAATACTGATTCTCTCAAATGAGAAACTGGTAAATACCACCAAATCCTATAGATGGTTCCCAACAGGTCTTTTTCTTTCCACTTTCAACACCTCTCCCCACAGTCAAATGACCCTTGTTTTACCCTGGATTACCACACAGCCTTCTAACTGTGCCCTATTCTAATAGTTTTCCTAATCATAGCCAACCTGCTTCCTCTAAAACTAAGCTCTACTGAAAACACCTGAATGGCTCAACAGGGCCCTAGCATGAAGCCCACCTCCTTAATCACTGAATACAGACTTTGGCCTCAGGCTACGTCTCTGGTCTCAACTCTGTGACTGTTCCCCTCATTCCAGCATCCAGAATGAACTTCTTTGAGATCTGTGAAAGAGCCACACTCTCTCTCACCTCTGGATTTTTAAACATGCTATTCCTGCTATCTGGAACACTCTTCCCATTGTCTCTATTCCCCCTGCCTTTGTCTGGGACCTTCGCATCTTCACCTAGAAGCTGCCTCTTCAAGAAAGCCCTCCTTATTTGTCTCCCTCTCCAGGCTGTAAACACCACCAGGGCAGCTCCTGTGTCTGTTTCTGTTCACATTTGTACTCCCAGTGCCCGGCCGAGAGCCAGGGACAGAGGTGATGTTGAACAGATATTTCCATAATGAATTGCTCAATTCATATCAGTTATCGCAGACAAGTCCTTGGAGTCAAATATTTTGTGTTACTCCTTAAAGGCAGATCCATTAACCTTCTTTAACAAGCAACAAGTCTAAAGATGTTTTTGATGTTGTCTTATGAATATTGACAAACCAGCCCTCTGTCCCAGACTGGAGAACATACCATTGCTGCCACCTCCATCCAGGCAGGGCCAAGATTTTCCTCAGAAAACAAGTCATGATCCACTTCTGAACAAGAACATATGGTCAATTGCAGCCCTAACATTTTATGCCCTTAGGACATGATCATAATTTTAATATGGGAAACACATTAAAGTAGGTGCTGCCAAATCTTATATGCCAAGTTTTGCAAGGTATTCAGCATTGTACCTTTCAAGAAAGTATTTTGAGTTTCAGGATCTTATCCCATTATGCAACAGTAGGAAGAGTCAGGAGACCTAGATTCTGTCTGACTTTTTCACTAACTACCAGATCTCGGGGGTCATGGTATGACTTATTCCTTTCCCTGGAGCTGCACAACTTCATCCTTCTGCCCTGGGCCTGCCTCTGCCCAGGGTCTAAACAATCAAGCCTGAGCCCTGGGAGCCCCCAAAAACTGCCACAAATGCAACAGGGCTCCCTGCTCTCATGTCCATGCCAGCCTAAGGACATCACTGTCATCTGTCCAGCCATACACTTCAGCCAAGCCGACCAGATGCTCCTGGTTGTTTCTCGTCTCTAGACTTTGCAGCTCCTTTTGTCTGGAAGATTCGCATTGCCCTGACTCCTCCCAATACCTCCATCTTTCCCTGCCAGAAGAATCTCTTTCAAGTCTCAATTCAAGTATGTCCTCCATTAAAACCTTTCATGAGTCTTCTGGTGGCATTAGAATCACTCTCCTTTGTGCCCTGTTGGGTCTGGTACCTACTTCTCTCACAGTACCCATGGCACTCTGTTGTGCTTAGTATTCACATGTTTATCTTCCCTACTGCACAGTAAGCTCTAGAAGGCAAGGATTGTGTTTGTATTCCTCTTTCTATCCCCATTACCAAACACTATGTCTAGCACAGAGTAAACAGGGAAGAAAGGAAGGAAGGAAGGAAGGAAGGAAGGAAGGAAGGAAGGAAGGAAGGAAGGAAGGAAGGAAGGAAAGAAGGAAGGAACGAAGGAACGAAGGAAGGAAGGAAGGAAAGAAGGAAGGAAGGAAGGAAGGAAGGAAGGAAGGAAGGAAAGAAGGAAGGAAGGAAGGAACGAAGGAAGGAAGGAAGGAAAGAAGGAAGGAAGGAAGGTGGCCAATAGATCCTTTGAAATATTATCACGGCTTCACAGTTCCCACAGTTTCCTCATCTATAAAATGGGAATAAAACCACAACTTACTTCCTAGAATTGTTGTGAGGATAAAATGAGATGGTGCACTTAAAGCAATTTGCATGGTGTTTGCATGTAGTAAGAATTCAATAAATGTAAAATAGTATTATCATATGAAAGTGGGAGATAATGTATGGGTGGAACAAGGACTGAGGGCTTCTGCTTACTTTAGGGGGCATATTCCAGTGGTCCCAGCTGTGTAAAGGTGGAATGTGCTGCCTCAAGAAGCCATGAAATCCCTACCAGGGAGAATACCCAGCCTAGTCTAGAGAGTTACCTGCAGGTCACACTTTAAATGTGTAAATAGATGGTTGGTCCCAGGTTGAAGTTAATATTTCCCTCCATTTGGAGATTCATTGATGCCAAAGTACCCCACTGTATTTTAAAATCTAGACTCAAAACAAATAAGTTCAGATGTGTGCAAATGGCACCTCAAATACAAATCGTTTCTTGGGTCAGAATCTAAAAGTACAGATATCTGACCCTAAAGCTAATTAATGGGCCAAGTGGGGTGGCTCACGCCTGTAATCCTAGCATTGTGGGAGGTCAAGGCGGGAGAATCACTTTGAAGGTACGTCAGTTGGACAGTGACATTAATTGTTTTACATTAAGTAAAAGAGTAAAACATCATTTAAATTGTCGAAGTTTGTAGATGTGCTCAGAATGTGTCTAGGAGGACATTGATCAGGTTGTCCTGAGGTCTCACTGGGTGGCATTACCTTGGGGTTTCTCTGCATTTCAGAGATTGATTCCCAACTTTGCAGGTCTTGAAACTTGAATTTGTTGGTACACCAAAAGCAGAGCAGGCTCCTTGAAGAGGAACTCACATTTTAAAAATTCACACCACACTGATGAATAAGCTGGATTGCTAAAGGATTCATTCATAATGGGAAACATGGCTGACCCAGAAAGCACAAGTTAGCATGACCAATACTTTCTCAGCCTACATGCATATCTACACAGGAAATCAAAATATAAGCAGATTCAGAGCAAGGAAAAGTGTATGTTATAAAATTTAGTGGAATTAGTCCCAGTTAGTATATCCCTGAATCTAGGAGCAAATGCCCTCTCTACTCTGATCTGTCTAGAGCCCATGCTGACTGCCTCCACTTCAAACTCACATTTTTTTCCCTTAAACGTTTCATGTTATTAATTAGCTTTTTTTTAAAGAGTCTCCCTCTGACCAAAATAAATAAATGGGACCTGATCAAATTAAAAAGTTTCTGCACAGCCAAGGAAATTGTCACAAGAGCAAACAGACAACCTACAGAATGGGAGAAAATTTTTGCATGCTACAAATCTGATAAAGGGCTGATAACTAGAATCTACTTAGAACTCAGGAAAATCAACAAGAAAAAATCAAACAACCCTATCAAAAACTGGGCAAAGGACATGAACAGAAACTTTTCAAAAGAAGACAGAATAATGGCCAAAAAACATGAAAAAATGCTCAACATCTCTAATCATCAGGGAAATGCAAATCAAAACCACAATGAGATATCACTTCTCTCCAGTGAGACTGGCCTTTATCAAAAAGTCCCAAAACAATAAATGTTGGCACGGATGCGGAGAGATAGGAACACTCATACACTGATGGTGGGACTGCAAACTAGTGCAACCTCTGTGGAAAGCCGTATGGAGATACCTTAAAGAGATGCAAGTAGAAGTACCATTTGATCCAGCAATCCCATTACTGGGCATCTACCCCAAAGAACAAAAATCGCTCTATGAAAAAGATACCTGCACCCGAATGTTTATAGCAGCGCAATTCACAATTGCAAAGGTGTGGAAACAGCCCAAGTGTCCATCAATACATAAGTGGATTAGTAAAATGTGGTATATGTATACCATGGAGTACTATTCAGCTTTAAGAAACGATGGTGATATAGCACCTCTTCTATACTCTTGGATAGGGTTGGAACGCATTCTACTAAGCGAAGTATCCCAAGAATGGAAAAACAAACACCACATGTACTCACCATCAAATTGGTAGTAACTGAACAACACATAAGTGTACATATAAGAATAACATCTATTGGATGTCGGGTAAGGAGGGAGGGGGAAGGGGGAGGGGCGAGGGGGAGGAGGGGACGGGTATATGCATACACAAAGAGTGCAATGCGCACCATCCGAGAGATGGACACGCTTGGGACTGGGACCTGGGGGGAAGGGGGGCAAGGGC
Source organism: Indri indri (assembly GCA_004363605.1). Classification (NCBI taxonomy): domain Eukaryota; kingdom Metazoa; phylum Chordata; class Mammalia; order Primates; family Indriidae; genus Indri; species Indri indri. Next base: position 5,233 of record RJWJ010041233.1, on the reverse strand, counting down.
AACATACGTAACCTAAACATCTGTACCCCTATAATAACAAACAATTAAAAAAAAAGAGTCTCCCTCTGTCACCCTGGCTAGAGTACAGTGGCATCATCACAGCTCACTGCAACCTCAAACTCTTAGGCTCAAGCAATTCTCCTGCTTCAGCCTCCTGAGTACATGGGACCACAGGTGCGTGCCACTACGCCCAGCTAATTTTTTCTATTTTTTGTAGAGATGAGGGTCTCTTGCTCAAGCTGGTGTTGAACTCCTGGTCTCAAGCAATCCTCCCACCTCGGCCTCCCAGAGTGCTAGGATTACAGGCATAAGCCACTGCTCCCAGCCCATTAATTAGCCTTATGGTCAGATATCTACATTTTTATATTCCAGCCCTAGAAACAATTTGTATTTGAGTTGCCTTTTGCACACATCTGAACTTATTTGTTATGTGCTGATTTTCACCTGGACTTTCAGACCATGGGGGGTGTCCCCCACCCTCTCTGTGGATGCCTCCTTCCAGTACTTCCCTCTACCAGGATTTTGTTGTGAAAAAAAGTTAGAAGTAGCACACACATTTTTAAATAAACGAAGTGTTCCACATAGGTATGTAATAAGAGGCATGGTGTTGGTATAGTTAGGATTCTGTTGTGCCTCTGTATGACTGAGATAATTAACTTCTTTAAGCTCCATTTCTTAAACTGGACATCACAATAATATCTATCTGAAAGGGCTGTTGTGAGGATTAAACAAGAAAAACAAGCCCAGTGTATAGAATGACTGTTAAACAAATATTAATTCCATTCCCTTTAATAAAATTATGACATTAATTGCAGTATGGGGTTGCAAATTTCACTTACACAGCAACTCAGACATGGAGAGGAAAATGTTGGTTCTTTGTTTTGTCTATAACTAATCTGGTGTCCTTTTTGAGCCCCTAACATACAGATTTGGGGTTTTAAAAAACATCTATTTGGTTCAATACGGTTTGAAGTTTAATAAAATAAATAATTCAAATAGTCCCTATAGGTCCTGTTTAATCTTTAGGAGTAATTACTCATCTCCCTTATTCCCATGCCCCTTCCCGAATTTCTCTCTAAGACGGCATCTGGGTGTACATAAGGAAAAGCATAGCTTGTGTCTCCTCCTTGGGAAAGTGAAGATGCAGAGTTCTCTTGGCTCTTACTGGATCTCCACATACCCTCAGCCTCTCACGTGTCCTCAATCCAGGACTGAGCTGAGGAGTCCTTCCGTAATCACTGCTGAGCCAGCTCCGATCTCAGCTTCCTGCTGGATCCATCCCCCTGCCCCTTGGAGAAACTATAGGAACCCCTGTGTCCTCTCCCTGCCACACAGGGAGAAGAGTCTCCAAGGATACTCAACATCATGGCCATTGTCTGCCTAATTACACTGTGCCTCCACTTTGGTGTATCCGTGCCTGGGATTGGGGCAGGGCAACCACTCCAAGATCCTTTTCAGTCCCTAAATGAGGATCAGGGAGAAGTCTCTCCACCTTCCATCGGCTGCCTGATACCTACCTCTCCAGACAGGCAGACCAGAACACACCCATCCTGGCTTTGCTCTCCCACTTCTGTCTCACCCTCATTCTCACTGTGCCCCGGGATGAAAAAAGTGGGTTTTTCTTTTACTTCACAGACATCGTATCTAGTATTTATGAAACAGCAGGTTTCATGGCCAAGCCGTTATAGGCAGAGAGGCCATCTTCCCTTTTCTCTGGAAAAAAGCTACAATCTAGATTCATCAGGCCTAGGCTTATTTTGTCAAAGAGAAGTCAGTGGAATTAAGCAAATCCTCTCTCTCCACAAATCATGGTTTTCCAGCCTATTTTCTTGCTAAAAAGGTCAAGTTTCTACCCTCTTTTGCCCTTGGGTGGTAAGTGTCTGGGTTTGAATCAAAGGTGAAAGATTGCAATAAAACGTGAGTTTAAGGATATGATAGATTGAATTATTGGTCCAAACTCTTCACGTCTCCCTGTAGCCGTGCTTTCTGCCATGTAACACTGCAGTTCCACTCATCAAAGGCTGGGTGTTCTTCCCCTACCCTTCGACTTTGGGCCTGGCCATGTGACTTGATTTGGCTAATAGTACGATATGAGCAGAGCTTGTGCTGTGGGGTGTAGCTTCTTGTTCCTCTGTCCTTGGGAAAGAAAGAGGAGGAGATAGAAACAGCAGCAGTGAGCCCACTCATTCAAGAAGAATGAGAGACATAGAGTAGACTCAGACCTAAAGCTTGAAGCAGAGTCCAGCGTCAATGAGGCAACCGCCCATGTGATGACAGATGTGTGAGAAATAAATGCTTAGTGTACATCTGTGACATTTGCTTGTTACATAACATTATTGTGGCAAGAGCCACTTGATTCAAGATGGAAGCTGGACTGCATCAGTGTAACATCTGTGGAATATTCCTAGCACATTACCACAGTCTGCACGTGATGAGGACTCCCTGAGGTGATCTCCCTTCAATAGGCTAATCATGCAAAAGTTACACTCCTTGAATGAAGTTAATCTTAAAATATCGCTGTCACTATAGCGTTTAACCTCTACAAATAAAGTACAGTCATTATTTTAGGATTTCTACCCTCTAGAATTGGGAAGGACTTAATTTAGGTGAGGAAGGATGGATTGGCATCTAAACATAAGAAATAGAAAGAAGTAAACTTTTAACTATATAATGAACTATATAATTTAAGGAGATAATTTAGATACAAGTTTTAATAAGCTCTCTCTATTTTGACTAAATCCCCACCCTATGGAATTTTGATTAAATTGTCCTAGGGTGGGACCTCATCATTGGTATTTTTTAAATCTTCTCTGGTGATTCTAATGTGCAGCCAGGGTTGAGATGGCAGAGATAAAAATCAGGTTTGTATTAACTGCATCATTTTCTTTCCTAGATCCCATTGAAATACTATTAATAATATAGTTTCATTTCAGGTGTTTAGCTTTTAGTCTTCCTAGGCTCATCTATTTTCTAATGAATATCCCTGTCTAAATTTTTGTACAGTATTTGGTTGTCTGTGTTATTTACAAGCTACAACTAATTTTAAACTTTAAAATCACAAATGCAAGGAGAGAAGAAACTTCTCCAGCTGACAGATCAGGTGATAGAGTTAATAATAGTATTGGATAAAAATAAGTTCCAAATTATAGCCCCAGGTTCCCTTATTATTTAAGCTGCTTTTCTAAATTTTCTAAATTTAGCAACCACCATAGCACTTCCTTGGCTTTTTGATAATATTGACAGATCCTAAACGCTTTTGTATCAAAGCACTGATTGCAACCCTTCTAAGCACTTCATATTTTCAGCAACCCAGTTAAACATAGCTGAAGGTAATCAGAGCATCTGTTCTTCCCAACAGATTCTGCTTTTAATCGTGTATGCAATCACCTTTAACCACAGCACAAAATCAACCAGTAGAGTATGTTTAGTTGTAGGATAAAAAATAAATAAATGTAATCCCACTCCCTCTGGTGGTATAATCTCCAAATATCCACTGAGTGTATAATTTGGTTAAAATGTTCAAAGCAAATCGGGAATTCTTTGGTATTTAGTTTCCTTTGCACCCAGGAGATACTGCTACTGACCCATCTCTCCAAAGGGAGCAGTTTATGAGTTTTGTAAAAATGCATGACAAAAGAAGCAGCTACTTCTTTTCATAGTTCCTACTGTTTTACATACCTCATGCCAATACATACAAAAAGAATCTCTCTAAAACAAGTCTAAGTACCCATATTTACCTTTACAAATCAGAAATTAAGTTTTAAGATCTTATACAGAGATGTTATTATGAATATATTATTATGCTATTATTATGGATGTTACTATGAGTTTATTATTATGACTACATATTATGACTATGTTATTATGATGCTATTATGACTAGCATAAAACAAAAAATAATAACTGTGCCCTATGCCATTGAATCCCCAGATTCATGGGAATAATTATTAAATAATTGATCAAGTTATACCAAAACACAGAAGGTATGAATTTCAGTGTTGGAAAACTCCCCTCCCTCTATGCTGTGGTAAAGATATCATAATCAGTAGGAATACCAAACAAAGATTTTTCAAAAGATACAATCACATCTAAGAATGCATAGTCTCAAAAAGAGCTCATTAGATACATACATTGCTTTTCATTGATTTGCAACATTTCTTTTCTATAAGAAGATATTTCATTTCTACAATATACACAGGCACAGTAGCCTATGTACAGAACTAGCGTACCCTGCCCCCAAACACAACTTACAATTCTTTTCTGTTGGTATGAAAGCCAATATTGTGCAGTACTTAAAGTCTAGGCTGTGAAGCCGGCCTGGCCCGCTCATCTAATCACTAGCTATGTTACCAGGGGTAAGTTAGACAACCCCACCATGCCTTTGCAGTGCAGGTCATGAAAGCTCTCATTCGTGGAGCTTTTGTGAGGGATAAATAAGTTTGCATATGGAAGATGCTTAGAACAGTGTTTGGCACAGAATAAGTGTTGTGCAAGTATTGTTGATGTTGGACTGAATAATGGAAATATAAATATGCACAGGCTCATCTTCAGTCACACTAGGCTTTTCTCAGTTGTTTAAATAAAACCCATTTTCTCCAGCCTTAGAATCCTTTCACATGATTTCCTTGTTCCCTATAGTGCCCAATACTGTAGCCACTAGGCACATGTGAGGCTATTTAAATGTAGATGAATTAAAATTAAATGAAACTTAAAATCAATTCATCGGTTCTACTGGCCACATTTAAAGTGCTCAATCACCATATGTGACTGGTGGCTATAGGGTGGGACAGAACTGACATAGAACTTTTTCATCATTGCAGAATGTTCTATCAGACAGCTCGGGTCTAGACTGGTCCTCCTCCTACTGTTTATCCCTTTAATTCCTATGCAGTCTTCATACAGCTGTGTAAATATCACTTCTTCAATGAATCCTTCACTGACCCCAAGCCATTATTAGGACCCTCTATAAATCCTTCCATAGCACACAGGAGTTTTCTTCAGAACACTCCTTATAAATATGTTTAATAAATTATTTTCCCACTAGGCTGTGAGGACTTTGAAAAAAGAGATCATGTAGGCACATAGTAAACACCCAATAAATATTGTTGACCGAATGACTACGAGAGGAAATTTACAAAATCACTTGCTATTTTAATAGCTGGTATCTGTCATGTGCTTGCTGTGTGCCAGGTACCATGCCGAACACTTTACATGTTTGAACTCATTTCAATCT
>RJWJ010041232.1:0-13593 GCA_004363605.1 Indri indri | reverse complement strand
GGCGGCGGTGGGGGAATCCTTGATGCAGGAGGCTGGACTTACAGAGGGCTGGGACTTAGTTAATGGGGACTGTCGGGTCTGGGCCCCTCGGCAGGATCCTGGGACTGGGGCACCTCAGATGGGCTGGAGGAGGCTCAGAGGGTCCCAGCGGGCAGTGGCCAAGGAGGGGTGGCGTCCCCACTGAGGGCTTCTGAGCTTTCGGCTGCTCCCAGCCCTTGGTCCACTGCTCTCCTTCCTTCCCCAACCCTGGCAGGGAGGGCCAGGGCCCCCTGGAGATCCTGCAGCTGGACTTCGAGATGGAGAACTTCACCAGCCAGTCAGTCAAGCGGAGGATCATGTGGCACATCGACTACCGCGGCCATGGCGCCCTGCCCGACCTGGAGCGGGCGGTCACCGAGCTGACAGTCATTCAGCGGGATGTGCAGGCCATCCTGCCCCTGGCCATGGTGAGTGGGCAGGTGACTGGGCCAGTGGGTGCCTATGCCTACGCGGGCATGCACGTGGCAGGAATGTGCACAACCGAGAGTACGTACAGAGGGTGTGTGTGTGTGTGTGTGTGTGTGTGTGTGTGTGTGAGACTGCCTCCTGCGCCCAGGGGTGCACGTGCGCAGTCACGGGAGGCAGGCGGTGCTCCGCGCCTGGTGCCAGGAGGACAGTGGATGCTGAGGGGCACAGGTGGGAGAAGTCACCACGGACGGCCACCTGGGGAGTTTGCAGGGGGAGGCGACCATGCAGTTGAGCCTTGAAGGTCACGCGGGAGGAAGGGCTCTCAGAGACGAGGGGAGTAGCCTAGGCAGGGGGTCATGTGCACAGAGGTGCCGTGGTGGGAATGTGAGTGGTCTGTTCAAAGGGGCAATGGATTTAAAGAGTGTAGTGGGGTGGTAAGGCTGGAATGATCGTCTGGGACCAGCCCAGGGCACCTTGGATGGCCAGGTGACTGTGTGGGACGTTACCGTGTGAGTCCCAGGGAGCATGCGAGCTGTTTGAGAGGAGATGGCAGGGCCCGGGGAAGGGCTGTGTCCTGCCAGCAGAGTGAGGTAGACCCTGGGCTCCTGCCGAAGGCCAGGTGAGCAGACCGTTTGAGAAGGCTGGACGTGTGCGAGCGTCCCAAAGGGAAGGACGTGCGTCTGAGGAGTGGGAGCAGCCGGGAGCCAGGGCCTTGGCTAGCATGCCCCGGGAGAGGAGGGGACCACAGGCAGAGTCACCTCTCCCTTTCCTTCCTGTAGGACACAGAGATCATCAACACGGCCATCCTGACTGGCCGGACAGTGGCCATCCCCGTCAAGGTCATTGCCATTGAGGTGACTGGCCTGGTCCTAGATGTCTCCACCCTCGTGGAATGCGAGTCTGACAACGAGGACATCATTAAGGTAGGCTTCCTGGCGGCGGGGGGGGGGCCCGAGGAAAGAAGGCCTCAGGCCTTCAGGGAAGCGGGACCTCACACCAGAGTCCAGGCGGCTCACTCTTACTGGTCCTTCCAGATGGACGCCCACCTCCCCTGCCGGGCCACCCCCTGCTGCAGCGGCGGCCCCTCCCTTTCCTCCCGCAGCATGGGCTTTCCTCCTCCTGAGCTTTTCCATGCCTTTCTGAAACGTTCATTCCCAAATCTCTCAGCCCCCACAACTCCCGCGGTGCTCCCGCTCCCCGCCCCTGGTCCTGCTTTGGTCCTGGAGGCTTCCTGTAGGAACAGGGAACAGACCTCTGCCAGGCCAGAGGGGAGAAGGCAGTGTCAGCAACTTGAACTTGACCCAGCAAGTCACTACTGAGCCTGGTGTGCGACAGACACACGAGACAAGGCAACAGGGGGCAGGCGGGGGGAGCGGACCCCTCAAAGACCTGGCCTGACCCCGGGTGCTGGAGGTCAGGTGAAGGAGATGGGGCCAGGGAGGGAGCCCCAAGAAGCATGCGAGTCGGGCCCGGAGTGCAGGTTGTACCCTGGCGGCCACATTCCTGGCACACGCGACCCCACCCCTCCAGCTCCCGCAGGCCCCTCCCAGCCACCAGCTCCCCACCCTCAAGCTCCCACCCAGGAGCCGCTCTGGCCCCGGGTCCTCCACAGCCCAGCACACAGGACATTCATGTGACTCAGATGGCCACTTGGCCACCTCCCCAGGAGGGCTGCAAGTTTGTTCTTTCCCTGGCTTTGGACAGAGGTCAGAGGCAACTGGGGAAGGAGGAAGTGGAGTGGGCAGTGCCAGAAGATGTCCTGGTATCTGTGTGGTGGGCAAACCAGCTGCCACGCCAGCCTCCAGCGGGTGCCACAATCAGCTGATGGGACAACTGGATTTGTTTCCTGTTCAGTCAATAACGCAGCTTGAAGGAGGGCGGGGACGGGGGGATGCGGGTAGCCTCCTGCTCACTCGGGCTCCCCATGCCCTGCCTCTGGGTCCCTTCGGGTCTGGGGGGCCTGGGGGCCACCTCACCCATCCCTGATCCAGGAGGGAGGCCCTCCAAGGAGCCAGAGCGGATGGCCCGGTGCACCCCGTCACCTCCTTCAGAGAAGCCGCACCAAGGCCGGTTGGTGGCAGGAACGGGAGGAAAAGGGCCTGCTCCCAAGGGTGTCACTGAGCACCTTCTCTGCCTCCCAGACTCCCCCACCCCAGCCCCAGTGCAGACCAGAGCGAAGTCACGATGGCTCAGATACCAAAGGGAATTAGCGAAGCTTCTAAATGGTTACAAATTCCAGTGAAATACAGTCGGGTCCTGTATGGAGTTTGCCACGTTCTAAGTGGAATTTGTGGGCCCGCAGATGGAACTCTCTGCTTTCCGAGGTGGGAACTGAGCATTTCTGGCAGGGCTGCTGTCCTCACATCCCTCCACCCACGACTCCGAGGCGATGAAGGGAGCCGGCAAGGTTTGGGACGGTCCAAGGACTCATCTCCAGGGACGAGCCACAGTCCCGGCCCCTCCCACTCCCCTGCGGAGCCTTCAGGGTGCTCCCCTCATCTAGGAACACATTGGACCCCCTCCGGGTGTGCCAGGTGTGTGCGTGGGCACATGTAACACACACGCCCACCTGCATTTGTCCTGAAGTACTGGCAGTGACACCTCTGTGAATGGGCACAGGTGTCCACCAAGCAACACTCAGCAGGCATGTGGTTTCTACCCAGGGAACCTCTGGGAATGCAAGTCGGTATCCAGGTGGGCATGCTTTTACAAAAGCCACATCCGTCAGTGGCAGCCATCCACTGGTCTGTGCTTGGGGTTCTCTGGTCCTGAGCTTTCCTCTCCCATCCCCTCCCTTCCACACCTGCCTAGAGCTGCTCCCTCACCTGAAATTAACCAGCTGCCCATTCTCTTGGGGCAGCCCGAGCCAGAGGGCCGTGGCGGAGGCGTGGGTCTGCCCCGACCCCATCCCCTCCACCACGACTTCCTCCCAGCCCGGTCCAGCACCCCGTGTCCTCCTCTGTACCATGGAGGGCCCCACCTGCCAGACACCTGGTTCCAATCATGGAACAAGGTTTCATGTTCCAAGGTGTGGCTCTGACCAGTCAGAAACAGCCCTTATAAAAATATTTGTACTTTGGCTCCTTACCAAGGAGCAGAACCTCCCGCAGTGGGCACCAGGGAGTGATCTCTGGAGAAAGAGCGGAAGCTGGGATGGGGGCCAGCACTCCTCCCACCTGGCCTCTGCCCCCTCAGCCTCCCGGGACTCCTGTGCACTGCCCCGCAGGAAGACCTGTAGGGCCGGACATGCCAACTGTCCCTCCCTTTCTCCAGGTATCCAGCAGCTGCGACTACGTGTTTGTGAGCGGAAAGGAGTCTCGAGGGTCCATGAACGCCAGGGTCACCTTCCGCTACGACGTCCTCAATGCCCCCCTGGAAATGACAGTCTGGGTCCCCAAGCTGCCCTTGCACATTGAGCTCTCGGATGCCCGCCTCAGCCAAGTGAAAGGCTGGAGGGTACCTATCCTCCCCGACCGGAGGTACAGTCCCTCTCACACGGCACATGCTCGGGATACTCACGGGTGGACACCGTCTAGGCACACCGTCTGCTCTGCATATGTGTATAAGGCCCTAGGGATATAGTCTGTAGGTCGGTTACACAATCAACAAACTTTCACTGAGCAGCTACTGTGTGCCAGGCACTGGTGGATATTTAAGATGTTGGGTAAGTGTGGCCAGTGCCTGACCCAGCCAAGCTCTCAGTCCAGCAGGGGAGACAGCCATGTCCACAACCCAGAGTGTCAGTATGTGGGAAGCCCTGTGTGCAGAGGGAATCAAGTGGCACAAGGAGAGAACCCCCTCTTCCTCCAGAAGAAGTCAAGGCAGGCTTCCTGGAAGAAGCGACTCTGAAGCTAAGTCTTAAAGGACAAGTGGAAAAGAGTTGGTTGGGCTGACAGAGTGAGAAAGCAGTCAGGCAGACAGAATGGAGCAGACACGCTAACACAGGAGCATGCACACCTGTACAGCTGTGCCCCAGCCTGGGCACACCAAGGGCACGCTGGTGAGCGCACGAGGCATGGGCACACAGTGACTCAGGCCTAGACTCCCTTGCAGGGGTGCAGGCTCACACACCTGAGTGCCCGTGTACGGGGCACATGCATGTGTTCCCACTGCACTCCACTCACCCGTGTGGAGCTGCTGGAGAGAAAGCCCAGTGGGGAGGAGGAGACAGGGACAGTGGTGGGCGGCTCAGCATGGGAGCAGGGCGGGGTTGGAGAGAGAAGCAGGTGGTGAGAGAAACAGGCGGCCAAGGGAGACTTGGGCTGAGTTCAATTGAGCAGAGACTTGGAAGAGCAAGGTAGTGGAGACGAGAGCTGCTCAAACTGTATAATGCGCACATGAGTCACCTAGGGCTCCTGTTAAAATGCAGACTCCGATGGAGGGGGCCTGGGGTAAATCCTGCGACTCTACATTTCCAGGCAGCTCCAGGGAGATGGTGACACCGCTTTGAGTAGCGAGGATGTAGTCAGCTCTGAAGCCAGACAGCCTGGTTTGAATCCTGACTCTCCTATTTACTAGCTGTGTGAACTTGGACTACTCACATAACCTTTCTGTCCCTCGGTTTCCTCATCTGTAAAATGGGCACAATGACACCTACCCCATAGGACTGTTGTGAGGATTAAATTAGTAGACCCAGGTAACAGAGCCCTCTGTGTGAGTGAATATTCTGGCTGTTTGGTCCTTCTAAAACACTAACAAAGTGCTAACCACAGAGAAATTTGGACTTTCTCTCCAGAGCGTACCTTCCTGGCAGTGAATCTCCTGATTTTAGCATCTTTTACAATTTGCATAGGCTGAGAATCTCCCAAATCGTCAAGTCCAGGTTCCCTTTTCCTTAACGGTGTATTAATTTATCTCTCTCCTCTCACATTTTGCTAAAAGCAGCGCAAGGAAGCCGGGCTGCACTTTCCACACCTTGCTTGGAAATCTCCTCCGCTAAATATCCGAGTTTGTCCCTTACCGGTCCTGCTTTCCACACAACTGCAGGACACAATTCAGCTGAGCTTTGTGGCAGTCTTTGCCCTGGCTCCTTTGCTCCCATTTAGAGCTTAGAACAGTGCCAGGCGTATGCTCAGTGCTGAAGAAGAGGCAGCAGTTGTTGCTAGCGTCTGATGCCAGCTATTCCCGGGCATGGGTTAAGCCCAGCAGAGGCAGGGAGGGACAAGGAAGGGTCAAGGAGGTGCCTCTCGAGGAAAGGACAGGCCGGGACTGCTGGCTCCAGACTCAGAGTTGGAAGGCATGAGCCGGAGGAGAGGCTTGCTGTTTGCAGAGCTTCCAGCCACAGGGAGCAGGGAGGAGCCAACAGGGCAAGGGCGCGGGCACATGGCTTGTGCAGGTCGGAGCCAGGGTGACGACCCTTCAGTATGGCCAGCTCTGACTCCGGCACACCCCCACCCAGGTCAGCCCGGGAGAGCGAGGACGAGGAGGAGGAGGAGGAGGAGCGGCGGCAGAGTGCAAGCCGCGGCTGCACCCTGCAGTACCAGCACGCCACCCTGCAGGTCTTCACCCAGTTCCACACGACGTCGTCCGAGGGCACCGACCAGGTGGTCACCATGCTGGGCCCCGACTGGCTGGTGGAGGTCACTGACCTAGTAAGTGACTTCATGCGGGTGGGCGACCCCCGAGTGGCACACATGGTGGACAGCAGCACGCTGGCGGGCCTGGAGCCGGGCACCACCCCCTTTAAGGTAGGCACGGGCTCCGTCCGTCTCAGCATAGAGGGGCAATGTCAGGAGCCCTGTTTACCTGTGGGTGGGGAACTCAATGCTCCCAGAGCCTTCCCTCTGGGAGCAGCCCCAGCTGGTCCCCAGAACACTCTCCCCTGCCACCCCTCTGTCTGAAATTCCACCATCAAAGGTCAAGCCCGTTTAGCTTCATCGTGGTAAAGGTTCTCACTCCCAGCCTTAGCAGCCTTTATCAACTTAGTCTCTGCGCTGTGGGAACTCAGGCAGACCTCCCTGACAGCAGAGGGGGCCAGTGGAAGTCAGCAAGCCCTAGAGGCCAGGAAGGCAAGTTTGGGGATCTAGAAACTCAACTTAGACCTTCCCTGACTTATTTCTACCCTGACAATTGGGTGTCTGGGTAGGAATCATTCACCTAAGAAATTTTAAGTGGTGACCCATGGGCTGGAATCTGCCTGCAGACATATTTGGCTTATGTTAATAAGACAATTGATCAAACATTTAAGAAGTGTGAGGCTTCTCATTTTTTTAAAAAAATCTAGATTTCTGGTTTTACAAAAAATAAACCTGGCAACACTGGGCCTGCATTCCCACCTGGCAACTATCAGCTGGAGCCCATTACATGAGCATGCGTTCCCCCGTTTGCCACAGTCCCCACCACTCCCTTTTGTCTGCTCGACATTGAGGTTGCACATCATTTGCTATTTTTCCTGGCATGGGGGTTGTTGTTTGCCTTACAGTCAGCCTGCCTCACTCCTCTGTGTTCCTGCCTGACCCTCTCATGACCTCTGGACCCTGGTTCCTGGCTGCGGAGCTAAGGCAGAGCTCAGGGGTCCTGCCTCCCAGCCCGCCCCACCCCTCTGGGCCCCTCTCCCAGCAGTGCTGGGGTTGCTCCCTGGCTGGGGATCTTGGGTGGGGGGAGCTGCTTTCCTGGCTCTCTCCCACCCCTGCCCTGCTCTGTCTCAGGTGGTGTCCCCACTGACGGAGGACGTGCTCGGGGAGACGCTGCTGACGGTGACGGAGGAGAAGGTCAGCATCACACAACTGCAGGCCCAGGTGGTGGCCAGCCTGGCCCTCTCCCTGCGGCCCAGCCCTGGGAGCAGCCACACCATCCTGGCCACCACGGCCGCCCAGCAGACCCTCAGCTTCCTCAAGCAGGTAACTGGCTGCCAGGTCCACCAGCCAGGGAGTCTGGGGTGTGGAAGGAGAACTTGGGGACTCTGCCTTTCCCTTGTACCACGAGTCCCCAGATTAGGGTTTTGGGTGATGGAGGATCTGTCCGCCCGCTGTGCCTCGTAAACCTGCCCCCCACCCCCCTGCACTGGGAGTTTGGGCAAGGTGGTGCTCGCTGCACTTGCCACCCGAGACGTTCCTGCTGAGGATCTCCCTCCTGGATTCACAGAGGGCTGTCACCTCTGCCCCACCCCCAGGAAGTACCCTCACCCGTCTCTGGAGCTCCAACCACACACCATGGGCACTGGCCACAGGACGAAGGTGGAAAGGGGACAGGTGCGGGCCCTGGGAAGTGAGGAGGTGGGCATCGAGCACCGGGCCAGGAGTCAGGACACAGGATTCCTCTGTCCCTAACTTGCTCCACGACCCCGGCCCAATCACTTCCCTCTCTCATCTGCAGGGAGGACAGGTCTCAGGTTTTGACCACAGAGGAGGCTGGGAGTGGGTGTATAAATCAGTTGCCACTTTTCTGATGCGGGTGATCATGGAGATATGGGGCTATTCCTGCAGCAGAAAGGACTTGAGGTAGACCCAAGGCAGAACTTACCTTCCACTCATCAAGGGGACGGAGTGAAGTGGGCGAGGAAATCCTGAGAGCAGTATGAGGCCTGGATTCCATAGCCTGCTGGTTACCCTCCCCGCAACCTGCAACTGTCACTCAAACAATAGTTCCCGAGTGCCTGCCACATGCCGGGCACAGTTCCAGTGCTGTGGATACAGCAGGGAGCCCGAGATGCTTGGTCCCTGCCCTCGCAGAGCTCAGGATCTAGCAGGGAGGCCAGCTGAACCGGCCTTCTGACGCCTGTCCTCTTCTCCTCCTCCTCCAGGAAGCCCTCCTGAGCCTCTGGCTCTCCTATAGCGATGGCACCACAGCCCCACTCTCCCTCTACAGCCCCCGGGACTACGGGCTGCTGGTGAGCAGCTTGGACGAGCATGTGGCCACTGTGACACAGGACCGGGCCTTCCCGCTGGTGGTGGCCGAGGCGGAGGGGGCGGGGGAGCTGCTCCGGGCCGAGCTAACCATCGCCGAGAGCTGCCAGAAAACCAAGCGCAAGAGTGTGCTGGCCACGACCCCCGTGGGCCTGCGGGTGCACTTTGGAAGGGACGAGGAGGACCCCACTTATGACTACCCGGGCCCCAGCCAGCCAGGGCCTGGCGGGGGCGAGGACGAGGCCCGGGGAGCCGGCCTGCCTGGCTCTGCGGCACCCGGCCCGGAGGCCCCGGGCCCAGGCACCGCCAGCCCGGCTGCGCCGCCCACGGAAGACTTCCTGCCGCTGCCCACCGGCTTCCTTCAGATGCCACGGGGGCTGACCGACCTGGAGATCGGCATGTACGCGCTGCTGGGCGTCTTCTGCCTCGCCATCCTCGTCTTCCTCATCAACTGCGTCGTCTTCGCGCTGCGCTACCGGCACAAGCGCATCCCGCCCGAGGGCCAGACCAGCATGGACCACTCCCACCACTGGGTGTTCCTGGGCAACGGGCAGCCGCTGCGGGTGCAAGGGGAGCTCTCGCCACCCTCCGGCAACCCGCTGGAGACCGTGCCCGCCTGCTGCCATGGCGACCACCACAGCAGCGGCAGCTCGCAGACCAGTGTCCAGAGCCAGGTGCACGGCCGGGGCGACGGCTCCTCGGGGGGCTCGGCCCGGGACCAGGCCGAGGACCCCGCCAGCTCGCCCACCTCCAAGCGCAAGCGGGTCAAGTTCACCACCTTCACCACGCTGCCCTCGGAGGAGCTGGCGTATGACTCGGTGCCCGCCGGCGAAGAGGACGAGGAGGACGAAGAGGACCTGGGTTGGGGCTGCCCGGATGTGGCGGGCACCACGCGGCCCACGCCACCCCCGGACCTGCACAATTACATGCGCAGAATCAAAGAGATTGCCTAGAGGCGCCGTCGGGGTGGCAGGGATGCCTGCACGGGTCTGCTCTGGGCGGGATGCAGCCGGGACCCCCGGCCCACACTGACGCGGGGCAGCTGACTGATTTTATACGCCCTGCCCCTACCGCTTTGCTCAGTGCCCGGCGGGTGCCTCTGTGCCTGGTCCTCCTGCCGCCCCACGCCGTCACCCTGTTCTGCCCCCTGCGGGTGCAGGGCTCTTCCTCCAGTGGCTTGCGGGAGGAAAGCAATCCCAGCCTTTGTTCTACCCTTTCCAAACCTCCTCCCATCTTAGGCAACCCCTGCCCCCAGGGTGAGGCAAGGAGGCCAAGCTTGGGGCGAGGTGGGCCCACACTGTGCTCCGGCCCCCGCCCCCCGTGTCCCCTGCCATCCCCCCATGCAGGGGATGCTGGGGGGGTCTTGTGTCACAGGCTGCACAAAGACTTTTCTCTAACCAATATTCAGGGATTTCTGTCCTGCAGGGTGGGGAAGCGGCGGCTGCCTGCCCTGCCAAGGATCTTGCTGTGGACAAAGTATCTGGAGGTAGGGGGACAGGTGTAGCATGTCCTGGCTTCCAGGTGCCTCCCAGGATCTGGGACTGACTCTACGGAGGGGTCTGGTGCCAAGCCGGGCACCTTCCTGAGTTCTCAGGACTCCCTCCGCTGCCCCAAGGGCTCTGGGCAGGGGCCTACAGGGGAGGAGTCCTGGATCCAGCTGTAGCCAGCCACACCCCAGAGGGGAGACCTGGGTGTCTCTGCCCCCTCCCCACAGCGGGGCCACACTACTACGCCTTAGCCGCCCCTTGCTCTGCGACCTCTCCTCCCCCTCTGCAGCAGGGCGGGCAGCCGCCCACGCCCCACACGACAGAATCGGGGGGGGGGCCGGGGGCACCAGGGAGTGCCGTGAGGGACTTGAGGGTGGACGAAGTGTCTTCCCTGCCCCGGCCACAGCTACTCTCCTCTGGGGTTCTACCCACCACTGTGTCGGATTTTTCTTAAATAAACGGAGGCGGTCAGACCGGAGGTGGGGGCAGGAGCTCCCGTGCACAGACAGTACCTGGTGGCTGGCTCCGTCTCTTCTTGAGTGCAGACACACACACACACACACACACACACACACACGGTAGGCACACCGCGGGACATGAGACAGAAACGGCTGGACTGACCAGGCTGGGGCCTGCCTTTCCTCCCCCCACCATTCAGGTCCCTTAAGACCCTCTGGTGCTGTGGGAAGCCCACATCCAGGGCTGGAGGAGTTGCTGACCCGAAAATGTGCCCCTGCGAAGAGTCTCCTCTAAGACTCCGCCATGACTGGCTCAGAGGAAGGAAGGCCAAGCTTCGGGGCCGGTAGCAAAGTGACTTACGGGGCGGGGAGGACACAGGAGAATAAGGAGAGAGGTGGGAGGGCTGGTGTGCCCACCTGACTTACTCCTGTTTCCTGCAGCCCACCTCTCAAAGGAGGTCCCTGTCCAGTGCCATGTCTCAGGGATGCCTCCGTTCTCCTCCTCTTGGTGCTGATGGGAGAGGCCCAGGGGCTGCCAGGTCAGACAGCCAGGCAGGAGCGAGCAAGGCCTGTGGGGGTGCACCTCTGCACCAGCGGACGGTGGGCCGGTACCCCACGGCACACTTGGCCTGTGAGTGTGCACACGGTCTCCCGTGGCCCTTGGAGACCACTCCCCAGCACTGGCAGCAACCCAGGGGGTACAGGAGCTCCAGGCCTGAGGAGGGCAGGAGCCTGAGCAAGGCTGCCTGGCCAGCCCTAGTGCCCAGGGACAGGTGGCTGTAGAAACCACCTGGGAGAGGAAAAGCAACAGCCACCTGCATCTGTCCCGGGAACAGCCGGCGGCAGGACTGGGGTTGCAGCGGCGCCTGCCAGAACACGCACTGCCCACCAAGGGGCGAAACCCGGCCTTCCACAATATCTGCTCACCTGGTCACGCAGCCCCTGGGGTGGTTGTAGGACTAGATGAGATCGTGGATGGAAAGCGCTCTGCACGGCTCCTGGCATGCACAGGTGGCAGCACATACAGGGTCTCGATGAATGGACTTTGCTACAACCGGGTCTCAGTGTTCAGGCAAGGCAAGGTCTGAAGGGAAGCTAGCAATTGACAGCTCTGCCCAAGATGTGTTTGGCAACAAAGAACAGGTGTAGCTTCAGGGGCAAGGAGGGAGCTGCCAGAACGCTGTGCCCAGGGCAGAACCACAGGGGGGCCTGGCAGGAAGGCTCTTGAGTTCCCAGAACACCAGACACCTGACATTCAAAGACACACACTGATTACGTGCTCCTAGAGGGGCGTGGGGGTCTCGGTCATCTTTCTCAACCTCCTTGTGCCTAACATGATGCCTGGAATTGGCAAGTGCTCAACAAATGTTGCCTAGCAAATTAAAATCCAAACGCAAACTGTAGATGGCTTTCGAATTATCCCGTATTTGGGAACTTTTATATATTCTACTGCCTTACACCTTATCAGTGTGGAAAATCATGTGATCTAAGTCACCCCCTTAGGGTTCTTATAAGAGAGAGTAGAGGAGGGCATAGACGTGGGTCAAGGAAGAATATCCCGGGGGCGTGTGCAGGATGGGGTGGTTGCTGGTGTTAAACTTGGAACATGGAGCCATTTGTTTATTCAACACATTAAGCTCCTGCCACACGCTGGGCCCTGCTGGGAAGTCTGGGAGGCAAAACTCCTCAGGAGCCCCCAGCCCCATGCGGAAGATGGACAGGTCAGCTGCTATCTGTCATCCGGGCTGATAATGGAGCTTGGCCCTGGGTTGAAGGGCCACGCAGGAGGGGAGAAGACCTGCTTAAGCCGAGTTTGCTGAGGACAAGGACAAGGACCTTCCAGGAAGCAGATAGCTGGTGCAAAGGCCCAGAGGTTACACTCTACACCCTGCACTTTCCTTTGCTGCCCTGACTTTGCACCTGCTTTCCATATGCCTGGAATATGAGTCCGTCGTGACAGAAGAGACACACACACCAAAAAAATACATGCAAAGATACGGAGGCCAGCGAGTGTGTGGTAGGTTCAACATGGACTTGGGAATCAGGCTTACGCTTGAGGGTCAGCGACTTCCCTCCGGCTGGGTGAAGGAAGGAGGATGGCTGGGCTCGAGGACCAGTTAGGAGGGTGCTGCAGCGGAAAGGATGAGGCGCTGAGCTGGGCAGTAGGAACAGACAGCTGGGTGCAAACAGTGCTCAGGGGCAGGATCCGCCAACTGCTTTGTCTCAGTGGGGACGACGGGGAGGAGACAGGAGCTGCAGAGACCGCTTTCCAAATGAACTTGGGAGACCGCGCAGCCCCAGGAGGAAAGTGGCTACTACCATGGTGGTGTTGGCCAGCATCCAGGCCTTTGCAGCCGAGAGATGAGGACCCGGAGGGGAGAAGCAGTCGGCCAAAAGTCACACAGCAAACCTCGGGACGGAGCCAGAGCTCTGCCTGCTGCCCTGTCCTGTAATTTGTGTCTCTCTCTCTTCATCCCTCACCCCCTGTCCAAATGCGAGAACTCAGAAGCAATTGCTAGAAGCTTCAACTCCTGACCCTCGCGGAGTTCAAGCGGGAGCAGGCTTGGCGGGAGTGAGGCGGGACATTAAGTTAACAGCCCCTCTGGAATGGCCCCGGCACCGCGCACCTCTTTAAAAATTTGTCTTCAACCCTCAAAATGAATCGAGGGACCTTGTAAAGAACAGTTATTGACAGAGAGCTGCTCAGGGAGCACCAGGGAGGCAGGCCCATGAATCAGCTCGCTAGCAAAATGAGGTTGCTCAGACAGCCAGGCGGGGGGAGAAGGTGGAGCAGAGAGGCGGAGAAACTGCCTGGAGCAGTCCCTGCCCCGGTGCCAGCGGCCACACAGCCCACGCACTGCCTGCACCCCGCCCCGACCCTCCACCGTGCCTTCAACCAATATTGGCCACGCACCCACCCGCGCCAGGCACTGTGCTCCCCGAGAGAAGGCTTCGGGAGGTGGGGGAGGGAGCCTGGAGCCAAACTGATAAAATTGAAAATACAATAAATGGGCCAGAAAAGAAAATTCTCATTTGAAGGGACAAAACTTTCTCAGGTTGGCAGGGAGTCCTGGGTTCTGACGGTGCATTTGCTAGGTGGCCTTCAGCCAGCACGTCACTAGTTCTGAGCCCTCGTCTCCGGATTTATGAAAACCAATCAGCACGTCTAGGTAGTATCCCCGACCTCCCTAAGAGGCCCTGCCGCTTCAGCTCGTATTTCTAGCAAGTCTTGGAAGACAGGAATTACTGCTGTTTTACAGACGAGGAGACAAGCGCAAAGAGAGGGCAAGTAATTGCCGAGGTCTCCAGCTTAGAAGTGAGCTGGCAGCAGCTCCAAACCTACCGGCTTTCTGCTGC
>RJWJ010041231.1:0-13610 GCA_004363605.1 Indri indri | reverse complement strand
GGAACTGAGGCAGTCCCTGCAGGCAGGGTGGAGCAGGCCGGGCTGGGTGTGCCCAGAGCCAAGGCCCAGCCCTCTGCACCCCGTTGGCTGCTGGTGGGGACGGGCTTTCTGGGTCGTGTCTGCCTCCCCTGCCAACCCCGGTCCTCCCACGCTGGGGCCTGACTCAACCTGGGAGGCCTCGTGGTCCCCCCGCCCCGCCAGCCTCGCCGCAGACCCCCCTGCTCCGAGCCCTCCGCCTTCTCCATCCCGTCTTCCTCTCCCTCCATTCCTCCCTCCTTCCGTTTCCGTGGCAACCTCATCCTCCGCTCTGCCACTCGGTCCTGCGTCCCCATCTCGTCTCTTTCTTTCCTCTTTCATCTCTCCCTCATCACGGGGTACGGTCCAAATCCCCCCGTCCTTTGCGTCTGCTCTCTCGCTCCCTTTTACTCCCCTTTTATCTCCTTAACTGTTCTCTTGTCATCTCGGGGCGACTTTTATTTATCTCTTGCTTAAAAATAAAAAGGAAAGGAAGGAAGGAAGGAGGGAAAAAGAAACCCCGTTCCGTCAGCCCTGGCTTCTCCGGTTCAGTCTGGGCCTTGTTTCTCTCGGGTCACCTCTGAGGGTCAGACTCCCCACAGCTGGCGGGAGGAAGGACGAAAGCCCCCAGGATGGACCCCCTGCCACAGTGAAGGTTCCCCACTGACTGCACCTATGGAAGGAAGGGACGCGACACAGGGCTGGGAGGTGTCGGGTGAGGGCTCCCTGGGGGAGGCACCCTAGAGAGCCTGGCCCTGCTTCCCTGAAGTCGGGGCGGAGCAAGGTAGGACCTCGAGCACGGGGTAAGCCAGGTGCAGAAGCCCCCCACGACCTGCCCGAGGCACAAATTCCCTGCTGTCCGGGGAAACCCCAACCATACGGGCCCCGCCTTGCCTCACGTGACTGAGACATGAGCCCGGCCTGGACACGCGGCAGATGCTTAGGGTGCCCGGCTCCCCCACCCCAAGTGGGATGATGAGATTCCTCAAAATTCGCTCTTTACCGTGTTCCCAAATTGCCTCTGAGAAAAGGAAGCGTCCACCCATGGGCTCTCCCACCCGTGTCTCTGCGCCCCAGAGTTTAAGGCGGAACTAAGGGTTGTCAGCTCTTTCTCACTCATTTTCAGCCGTTATTTACTGAGCTCACATTACAGACATATCCTGACATGATACGGCCTGTCCCAGGGAGACGGGCACTTTTATTTTCATTTTACAGATGAATAAACTGAGGCTCGGAGGTGCTGTTATTTGTGTCGGCCACTCAGGCAGGAGAGACGGAGGCAGGACTTGAGCCGACT
This sequence comes from Indri indri, assembly GCA_004363605.1. NCBI lineage: Eukaryota > Metazoa > Chordata > Mammalia > Primates > Indriidae > Indri > Indri indri. The sequence continues at coordinate 12,298 of RJWJ010041231.1, read as the reverse complement.
GATTATGTCTGTGCTGCACTCCATCCTGTGTTCCTGAGAGGACTCGGGTCGCATCAACCCCTGGCCCGGCCTCCTCCTGGCTTAGAGGTTGCTGTGTTTAATCCGGAGTGATCAGAAATGACAGGAGAAACAAAGGTCCAGGAACAGAGATTTCACACAGAAAACAAAGCCAGCCGATTACGGCCGTGGCCCCAGCGTTGCAAAGCGACAGAGAACGGACGGGCCGGTGGAGCATGGCATCGAGCTCGCTGGGAAATGAAAGTCGCACGGGGAAGTAGACGGGGCCCTGGGTCTGCAGGAGCCCCACAGGCTGTGTGAGCACCTCGCTGTGGTTGACAAGGGCTGCCGCGCCAGGGAGGAGGCCACCGTGCTGGAGGCCCCTGAGCCCAAGGGCCCAGCTGGAGTAGCTGCCCTGCCTGCCTGGGCGGGTGCAGCGGGCAAGGCCTGGCCCCAGGATGCAGCAATTCCCAGGGCCCCGGACCCAGAGAGGTGCTAATGACAGCTCTCGGGGACCCCAGGAGGGAGAGATGGGAACAGCAGAGGTGGGGAGGAAACCAGGGGACAGCCCTCGCTCTGCAGAGGGCAGAAGGCAGGAGGGCGAGGCTCCCAGTGCAGCAGGCCTCGGCCTGTCCTCCACGCCCAGCATTGCCACTCGGGAGCTGTGGGTCCTTGGGCAAGGCCCTCAGCCTCCCTGGGATTTCGTTTCTTGTCTGTGATGGGGCAAGTGACAGGGTCTAAGACATACTGGCCTTCCTTTAGGTCAGGCGTTGTCTGATGAAATCATGTATATTAAGCAAGGAATCTTGATAACAAAACTCACAGAGGGGGAAACCGAGGCACAGAGGAGCGGAATGACTCCTGCCCGAGGTCACCAGATACACCAGAGAGTAAGTGGAGGTTGGGGCTGAGATGCTTTCATGGTAAAGGAGATGAGGGTACAATGTGCTCGCCAGCGAGGCGGGAGGACAGCAAGGGCTCGGTTAAAGGGAGCCACTTGCCATCGCCGCTGTTCCTACCACCACCCACTCCAGGCTGGCGCTGGGAGCTGGCGGGGCGCAGAGATCCCCAGCCCCAGGGACCTCACAATTTGGCTAGAGACAAGATTAAGAACTGTGAAATGGCAGCGTAAAATGTCAGACAGGAAATAAACACTGAATGTGTGGGGTATCTCAAAAGGACAAAATAACTTTGCTTTTTTCCTTTTAACTTAAGAGATCAGGAATGTTCTTCCACATAAACTGGCACTTTGGGAGGCAAGAGACTCAGAGCACACACTGCAGGGTCAGACGTGCCTCAGTCTCCTCATCTGCGGCATGGGATAGCGTTCCCGCTTCCCAGAGTCGTTAGGGTTAACTGAGCCCATCAGGAGCTGGGTGACCTGTGGTGCTGGTTACACGAAGGTTGAGTGGAGGGGTCGGGGGAGGCCCGGAGAGGGGAGAAGCTGGTTAGGATCCCACCCCGGACCAACAGAGGCAGCAAGAGGCCAAAGGCCTGCCCGGGCTGCAGGCACCGATGGAGAAGGGAGGCAAGAGGACGGAAGAGCGGTGGGCAGAGAAGATGCCGAGGGAGGGACGATGACAGGCGAGGGCCAGGCGCGAGCGCTCCCCTCCCCACAGCGCCAGCGTGATCACTCCCAGGGCCTCCATCCCAGCAAAGCCCTGGCAGTGGCTCCCTCCTGAAGCCCGTGCTGTAATCAACATTTATTTTGCAGTCACCCACACACCCAGCTCGAGTAAGGATTTATGCCAGGAGAGGAGTAGAGAATGCCTGTCTCATTCACGTAATGCCTCCATGCATCTCCCGCGGGGAGGGCGGCTGGGGAAACATTTCAGCTGATAGCGCACACACGCAGGCATCAGACAGGCGCCCGGCCACACAGGCTGTAATCAGCGGCGAGCAATCCATGCCTTCGTCAGTCACCTAACGCGCATGCTTTCCTGCGGCGAGCGAGGGGCAGGACCCGCGCAGGGGTGGAAGCCTGGGTTCCTACACTTGACCCCACAGTCTAGCCGGGCAGGGCAGATGCACTTGTGAGACAAGACATTCTGAGAAGGCAGGCAGGAGGAGGAGGCTGGAGCTACATGGCGGGTGTCCCAGCCATGCACTGCTGAGTCTGCACATCACCAGGAGCTACCAGAGGAGGAGGCAAAGGTGGCCTGTCGCCGCAGGTGGCTGCAGGCTGGAGGAGGGGCAGGAAGAGGGCCCCAGGGCAGGGCCCTGGACATCAGAAGGGAAGGTGCCCAATGTGGCCAGCGAGGCCCAGAGCAGGAACTGGTCTCCTCTTCAATCTGGATCACAGAGCATGGCATTTAGAGCTTTAGAAGACCTGTCTACAAGGTGGAGGGCTCTGGGCCATGTGCCCCTGGATGCTGAAATTTAAATGCAGGTCCGTGACCCACGGGCCAAAATGATTTTAGCGGAGGTGACTGTCATGCAACAAGCGAGGCCTGGCTAGAGGTGTGAGGGTTTCCTCCCTCTCCCTGCTGTGGGGGCTGCCTGTGGGTGGAAGCCCCCGAGGCAGGCCATGGAGTGCAGGGTGGGGCCTCTCGGGTCTGGAGTCAGCTTGGACACTTCCTGGCTGCACAGCTCGGGCAAGTTGCTTCATCTCTCAGAGCCTCAGTTTTCTCAACAAAGTGGGGAGAACAGCTGCCACTCCCACAGGATGGTGGCGAGGGTTAAATAAAATCATGCAAATGAATGTACTTGGTATTGGGGGCTGGCATTTGGTAAATGGTCGTTTATAGCTTTTACCGCTGCAATATATGTACACACACAATGTGAATCACCCAGGGCCCCAAAATATGTGGCATATTCTTACTATCACTAAGAACACATCGAACCCACAAAGGAGTGGTAAGAGGAGAAACACCTGGAAAAAGTAACCAAAGCAGGTGCCAGGAAGGACAGAGATGTTGGAAATGAGCCTGGTTTCATGGAAGGTTCTAGCTCAAGTTCTCGGCCCACATGGGCACTCCCGACCCCAGTGGCTGTGGGGCGGTGAGGGTCCCTTGGGCCCCAGGATCCAGAAGGGGGCCCTGGAGAGGTGAGAAGGTGTCTTCTCTGGGCCTCTAGAAGCCTGGTTACGGACACTGCTTGTTTTCTGAAATTTTACAACTCATCCAGGCAGCTCAAAAGACCATATTCCTAAATGAATTACAAAACCCAACGCTTCTCACCAGAGTGTAGATGTCTCTCTACGGGATCACACCCATGCCAGCTGCGATGACCCACCCCTCACAAGACACAGCCCAGATGGATCACAGGGGAATGGCAGGGTCTGAGAGTGAGACCCCCCCGCCCTGTGCCAGCCCCAGCCCCTGAAACCAAAACGCCCAGGAAGCGCTATGTGTGAAAGCCACCCACATTCACACACGCGGCTGAGGCCCCCTCGGCAAGAGGAGGCAAGGGTCACCCTCCTCCCCGCACTGCAGCAAGGACAGGGGCAGTGTCCTGGCTGAGGAGCACCCAGGACCTGCCTCTGCAAGGCTCAGTGGATTCCCTCCTTGAACGTCCCCAGCTCTGGCTGCCAAACTGCAGGAGGAAACACGAGTTCTCTGGGACTCCGAGAGACAGGCTGGGCAGGGGAATGAGCGTGCCTGTTCACACGGGCACAGCCCGCTGCAGTTTTCAAAGCCCTTCCTGGGCATGAACTCATGGCATCCTCCTGCCAGGCTCTGCACTGGAAGCTGCACAGCAGTGCCTGTGTGGGCTCCTAGTCCTGGTGCAAAATCCCGATGTCAGTGCACTGGCCGGCTGCCCTGAGAGCCACAGTGCCAGCCTGTCTCATTTAATCCTGACCGCGGTCTGTGGGTGGTACTGGTACCCTCATCCATTTTACAAATACGGGAACTGAGGCACAGAAAGGTTAAGAATGGCTTTAGAGCACGAAGCACGGCCCCCAAGCTCTTTGCGACTGATGCAGAGAGATGAGGGTAGCCTAAGAAACTTGCATAGAGATGAGGGTAGCCTAAGAAACTCGCACAGCAATTCGACAACGCTGTGTATCCAAGCAGGGTTGATAAAGTATGGGTTCACGAGGCTCAGAGATAATTGTCACTTTAAAAGCAGGTTGTGAAGCACTGGTTCAGGGTCCAGACTCTGGAGTCTGAAGGCCTGAGTTCACGTCCTCTGCTACTTCCCAACGTGACTGTCCTTACTTGAGTGGGGTGGCGCCGAGAGCACCTGCCTCACCAGTTGAAATATGTAAAGTGCTGAGAGCAGAGCCTGGCACACCCAGAGTGTTTGTGCCTATTATTAGCATCCAGCAACTCGCCTGGGGCCACACAGCAGTTCCTGGAGTCGCTGGACTCCCTGATGCCAACTCTTAAAGGGGCACTAACTGCTAGGTCCCCTGCTGCCGGGAACCACGCCTGCCTCTAAAGCCTGTTTGCAAACGCAGAACTCGTTCCCCTGCTCCCCTTCCACCTCCAGGCCAGGGGGGCTGTGGGTGGGTGCCTTCATGGATGTTAGGAGGTGTTCCTGCCCAGACCAGAAAAACCTGATGGCCGGCCAGGCCCGCCCTGGCAGGCTCCGGGTTGCCAGGGGTGTCCTGAGAAGCAGGTAGGCCAGGAGGAGCAGCGGTGGCCCTCTCCCGGGCCCCGGCCTAGTGGCCCCAGTCTTGGATCTCCACTCAGAGATGCAGTGCGGGGGTTGGGGGTGCCTGCCCCCCAGCCATCTCCATCCCCTCCCGGAGCACGAATCCCCAGTGTCCCTAGATAAGCACACTCCCTGCTACCTTTACCCACAGTTCACCTTGACTTGGTCACCCAGACAGAGGGAGGACACAGCCTTCTTCCCAACCCTTTTGAGCCCCAGACCTGGGAAGTGTGTCACCCACCAACTTGCACACAGTAGGGGCGCAGCGCATGCCATGGGGGTTCAGATCCACCTTCCTCGTTTCAGCGTTTGACTGACATTCTGCTTCCACAGATGAGCCTGCTCACTGTCCCCCAGCCCTGTACCCCCCACCCCCCTCCCATCTGTGTGTCTGGCTTGGTCGCCACCCCTTCCTGCTCCTGTCACCCTGTACCTGGCACTGACTCGTCCCTCCACCTTCCTCCACCGGCCACAGTCTTCCTCGGGGAGGATGTGGGGCAGGGATAAGGGCCTCTCTCTGCACCAGGCATCACAGTTCACACAGCGCTCGGCTGGGCGCTGCACTGGGTCCATTCTATATCTGCTAACGACAAGCGCAATTCATGCTTCAACAGACACTCACTGAGTGCCTACTACGGGCCAGGCACTGTGCTGGGTGCAGAGGAGGAAGGACAGAGAGCTTTTGCCCTAGGGGGGCTCTTGCCGGCTTAGACCTCCAGGCCTGGGGGCTTGTGCCTGCACATGTCCACTGGCAGCCCTTGTCTCATGCCACCCGGGCCACTCGCATCCCAGGGCTCCTTCCCAGAGGCTGCTTCCTCCTGCAGAGGGCCCTGCGTCCCTCGGCGACCCTGGCTAGACTGAGGCCCTCATGTGCTTTCTCCCCTGTGGCCCTGGGGGACCCGGAGGATGCAGACCGGGCCCTTTCTCCTGTGCTCTGAGGAGGTGCCCAGGGTCTTTCAAATCTGCAGCCCGAGGCCCTCCCACCACCGGGAAGAAATGTGCCCCAGACACGCAGACAGGCTCCTCAGCTCCACTCACACCACCGCCCTCTCGGGCCTCTGGCTCCAGGCCCTCATGCACACCCCGTTTCTGCACCTGCACCCCAGCCCATGCAGCCTTGGCAATGCCCAATTTCTCGTCTTCTCTCCCCTGCCCAGAGGGGTCAGGTCCATATCCACCATAGACTCCTTGACCCCTGCTCTATGACATCTGTCCCCTCTGCCGGAGCTGAGCTGTCCTCTGGAAGGTTGTGGCTCCTAGCCAAACACAGGCTTTGCGCTGGGCTCCTCCTACCTGGCAGCAGCCCCCCTGCAGCCCACAGGCCACCCACCAGCCACCCTCTACCTCAGCCCACTCCTCTGCCTGCTGCGTCCCACTGGCCACCGGGCTCAGGCTTTGGCCTGCCTTCGCATCCTGCATGGGCTCCCCCAGAGAAACACTCTTGGGGCTTCCACTCCCACCCCGGTGCTGACGTCACTAGAGCTGCACCTCCCAGCCCAGACACAACACAGTTCACAGCAAACCTTCTATCAATCTTCACCCATCTCATTCCAAATCATTCACATCCTTGGCGCCATCCACCACCCCCAACTTCCCTCTTTCTGCTGCTCCACTTTCCTGGGCTCAAAACTCTGGAGGTCACTTCTGAGTGACTTTTCTGCCTGGTAAACGTGGACAGCACGCCACTCTCAGACACAGAAATTTAGAGAGAGGCAGACAACACAGTCCCTGTCTTCAAGGAGCCACAGTAAGTGGACGATTACCTTAGTTAGACGGTAGCTATAACATAAAAGTCTCAGAGGTATATAAAAGGAGGTGTGATTAACTCTATGTGGGGGAATCGAAAGGGATAGCAGTGCCTGAGCAGGGTTTTGTAGGTTGTGTAGGAGTTCGGCAGGGAGGTTAACAAGAGCAGAAGGGCGTTCCGGGGAAGGAGAGCAGTGACTGTAAGGTATGGAGGTGTGATTCAGCACAGGGGCTCGAACCGCAGCCTACACACGTACAAACACACTTTGAGAGTCGTCAGGGCCACCAAGTACCACTCAGACCAAGGGAGTGGTTGCCCTGGGGCTGTGCAAGGTGGTGGCTCTGGTGTCGTCCCACCTACTGACCCAAGCACACAGGAGAGGAGCCACTGCTCAGAGACAAAGTAAACGTGCTAAGCAGGCACATGCACACGCGTGACTGACAAGCTTGGCAGCTCTCAGAGGAGCTTCGTTTGTACAGGTTTAAAGAAAAATAAAGAGGCCTACAGGGAAAGAACCAAACCGTTCTGTTTGGATGATCTAGGAAAACCTGAGTGAATGTTCTCTGCAGCTCCCAGGTAACATTTAAAAATCCCTCTGACTAATGTGTGGGACATTTGTGTCCTTGCCACAAAGGATGGGTCAACACAGCCTGCCAGCCCAGAGGCAGCGGGCCCTTTATTTGGCGAGGGCCACCCAGCTTAGCCAACCGTCCAGCCTCGGTCGCTGGCGAGGGTCTCCTTTCCGGGACTCCAGGCCCTGCCAGTGGCTGGGGTGGACAGGGCCCACGGCCCCCACGGCCGGAGACGCGCCAGGGCTTGGGGGCCGCCCCCGACAACGGCGGTGCGTGTGACCCGGCCCTCTCCCTCACGCCCGGCTCCTGCGTCGCGTGCTCACAGACTCTACCAAGCCCTCCTCAGCCAGGAGTGGTGACACCGGACACAGAGGGAGGTTCGCGGTATCGCATCCACCCGCGACCTTCACCCTTACATCAAGTCCCGCCGAGGCTGGGAGAAAGACATCCCAGGGCCGCGTCTGAAGCCGCCGCCCAGCCCCAGGTCTTCAGTCAGCTCTCGCTGCTGCCGATTCAGCGCTCCTCATCTGTGACTAACAGGTCTCTCTTGTCTGGTGGAGACTCTTTCCAAACACCCTGCTCCCTGAGAGCAGGAGGCTAAAAGAAAACAGTGTCCTGCACGGAGTTTTTTGCACATTTAGAGCAATGGAGAAAAAACACTCACATTCTCCCTTCCTCGAATAAACCGACTTCTCTACTCGTCCCTTCCCTTGAAAACAGAAGCACTATTCAAAAGGAAAAAGAAGAAAGAAATTTAAAAAAAAGAGGCAAGAGGAAAAAAAAAAACGAACTGAATAGAAGAAAAAGAAAAGGGGGAAAAGAGAGAGGGGGAAGAGAGCGATCCCCGAGGGAGGTGGCCAGCGCCGACTGAAAGGCGGAGGGAAGGGAAGGAAAGCAGAGACACAAAGGGCGGGGGAGAGAAAGACAGAGCTTTGAAAGAAAGAATGTTCCAGCGTGAATACCGCGTGCAGGGGAGAAAGGCACGCTTGAAAAGGAGCAGCCCAAAGCAGTGACCCCTCATTCACAGAAGGTGCCAATCACCACGACAATGCAAACCCTTTCTTCTTTTCTCCTTCTCTCCTTTCTGGGGAGGGAGACGCTGAGAACGGCAAGTTAATTCCTAAAAGTACAAAAAATAAATTCGGTTCCACTGGAGAAATATCAAAGAGCTGCTGTAAAGGTTCCCCCCAAACTCACTGCACCCCCACGAGGAGCGCTCCCTCTCCAGAGCACCGCAGCCTTATTTCGGGGTCAGCCGCCCCTGCCCGGCCCTGTGCCCGGCTGTGGCCTCCTCTGTAGGGTCCTGGGTGAGCAAAGGCGAAGAGAGCCCCGGGCCGTGCAGCTGTGGGGAGGCTTGGTCTCCACGGGCAGCTCTGACGACTGGGTGCCCCAGGGTGTCCTCTCCGAGAACCCTCGGGCCCTCGCCAGGTCAAGGGCAGTGGAGGGGCCTCTGAGCGAGGCAGCTGCTCTGGCTGGAGGTGGAAGCTGGGGCGAATCGCCGGCCTGGGGCGTGTCTACCCGGTTCTCCTGCTGGGTGGCACCCAGAAGAGGTGCTCAGCCCCCAGCAGATGTGCGGGGTGAATGACATTCTGAGTCAGCCCTGGGATGGACGTCCACTCGAGGGACTGCTCCCAGGGAGCTCGGCAGCCTGCTCGGCTGGGCACTCGCTCCAGGAGGGTAAGCTGGACTGTTAGTTCTTTTCCCTGGCTGCCAACTGTCAGGCCAGTGTCCCTCACGAGGGTGGGGCCTGTGTGGACACCGAGGCTCTCTCTCACAACACAGATCATCACAGACCAGCACTTTCCTGAGAGAGCCAAGACCCAAAGGCTGCACGGAATACAGGCGCCCCGGCCTGGACCTGCTCTTCCCATCTTGCCCTTCTTCCTGCAGTCGGACGCCAGTGAGTGCCGGGCCCGGTGCTCCAGGGTGACAGAATGCCTACTCACAGCCCTCAGTCTAGTGACCAAACGTCTCCTAAACTGTTCCTCAGAGATCACAGGTGAGCGTCCCTGGTCCCCCTTCTTTGTCTTCCCTTCTCTTGTTCCTCCTGTCAGTATCCAGCGAGCTATGACGAAACCTGAAACGGGGTCACCTTTACGCAGGGGCTCCTTTTTCCCTGTGATCATCCAGGGGCTGGATAATGGGAAATGCCTGGGGGCAGGGAGGCTGGGGGGAGGCAGATTGATGGGTTTATTGATTGATTGAGTGCGGCTCAGGCTTGCTCATGTATTGGGCACGCAGTCTGTGCTGCGCTCAGTGGTGCGGGCTGGGGTTACGGTGACGAGGAATCCGGGCCCCGAGATGCTGGAGGCCAATCTAGTGTTGCCTGGGGTGGGGTCGGGGGGATGCAAAGGATCGGGGAACGAAAACCCCGCCTGCGCTACCTCCGTCTGGGAAAGGCTGTTACTAAGTTGGAACAGGCCCAGAAGGGCCTCCAAACCTCACAAGGAGAGAAGGGGCACGTGGAAAATACAGAGGAGCAGAGGGCAGAACTTGAACTATAATCACTCCTGCATTTCAATTTGACAACAGCAAATGCCGACAAATATTTGTTGAGCACCTACCACATGCCAAGCAGCTCCTGTATATTCCTAGGGAGACAGCAGTGAACAGGACCCAGCCCTGCCCTCAAGAACGCGTGGTGTAGTGAGAGCAACAGGCAAGAACACGGGCAATTCTGATGCAGCGTGTAAAGGAAAGGCTGAGTTACACAAGAACAGGCACTGCGGCGCCCAGGACGGGCAGCGTTGGGTCAGGGAAGCTTCTGCAGAGGCGGCGGCATGGAGGCATTTTAATATACTAAAGTGAATTAAATTTTAATTTATTTTGAAAAAGCTTTAAAGCATTTCACTGGTGAGATACTCCAGTGTCTCGAAAAAGAATGGAACTGATCAACAAATTGATAGATAGATGGGGGAAACATCCGATAGATGTTTCCCTGATCGGTTGGTGTGTTAGGAGGAGTCTGAGACAGGCACAGAGAAAAGTAACCTGGTGAGAAAAACAGAGATGATAATTAACTCTTTTATAAAGAAGTAATCGTAGTTCAGTGCTAGGCTCGGCAGTGAACAGTATTTATACTGTGGGCTTGTCCCCAGATTGTGACATAAAGACATTGGTGAGGGAGGAGAAACGGTAGCGTGGTGGAGAGAGAAACTGTCACCTACAAGGGCGCAGAGGCGACAATGTCCAGCATTGGTAAACCAGGAAGCAGCAGGCGAAATACATTCTTTCAAAATATGGAGATGAATAGCAAACGAGGCGGAGACGGTTAACTAGTCCGGAGGGCTGGAGGCGGGTGAGTGAGGTGGCGCAGCGCCTGCTGCCTTAGCATTAGAAGCCAGTTGATATCGTTTGATGTAAAAAAAGATATAGATGTATTACTCTGATAAAAAACGAATTAAAAGCAAGTAAACAAGCCCAAAAGGCACTATTAAGTCAATTCAGGATCACTCTGAATTCCTTGGAGCACTGAGCCGAGAAACATAAGGGTGCCATGCTTATGAATTTATGAGAATGGAATTTTTTCTTTTTTTTGAGACAGGTCTCATTCTGTCGCCCTGGCTAGAGTACAGTGGCCTCATCGTAGCTCACTGCAACCTCGAACTCCTGGGCTCAGGCAATCCTCCTGCCTCAGCCTCCCCAGTAGCTGGGACTACAGGTGTGTGCCACCACGCCTGGCTAATTTTTCTATTTTTTGTAGAGACAGGGTCTGGCTCTTGCTCAGGCTGGTCTTGAACTCCTGGCCTCAAGTGATCCTCCCACCTCGGCCTCCCAAAGTGCTAGGATGACAGGCATGAGCCACCTCGCCTGGCTGAGAATAGAAATTTCTTCAAGAAAGAACAGAATTCAGGGAGCTCCTGCCCAAGGCCACACATTTGGGCAGAACAGATTGGTGGGCAAGCACCTTGGGGAAAAACCTGCAGAGTGTTTGAACGTGGTTTTAACAACATGATCTGAAGCACTAGAGACGCCTCCCTGGAAGAATCCAGGGGGATCCAGAGACCAGGGGTCCCTGCTGCTGCCTAGAGCTTCCATGTAAGGGCCAGAGCCTCGGGTGTTAACACAGCCGACTTCTTCAAAGGCAGCACGATCTACACGCACAGGAGGCAGCGGTCACGGTGCACAGGCCCGAGGTCTGGCACGGTCACTCAGCCTCATGGCCACCATGCCCAAACTGCCCTCGTGCACTCTGGCTCTCACGCACATGCTGACTGTTCTCTCACCAGCCACTTCTGTTGTACTTTACGGTCTTTTCTAAATATATAAACAGCAACATCCCACTTGCCTGGAGATTTCTTCTCTGGCAACCTCGGATTTCCCCCGAAGAGCAGAGAACTGCAGAGTATACGAAAAAGCTCAGAGAGCGGAACATTACATCTGACATGGGTGCCTTGAAGAGGGGCCTTTGGTGTCCCAGGCACTTTTCCCTTCACGGGACAGAGCCCCTCGCTCGGACGAGCCTTTGGACTCAATCTTGACAAGCTTGGTTACCCGGCTTCCCAGACCTCAGCAGATGCGAGTTTCAAGTGAGGAGGAGCAGGGAGGGGGAAGGGGCGCCTCTCGCTGCTGGAGGCTGTGATGGCCGCTGGCCAGGGCACAGGCTGAAAAGGACCAAATGGCAGTTTGGGGCCATTCAGGGTGGGGCGAGCAGTTCAGTAACTAATGCTTCTAAGCATGACTTGGAGTCACCGAGATGGGTTAGACTGCATTAGGTCACACTCGGTATTCTTGGTCGAGAGCTCAGGGAGTGTGTGTTGGATCCGGGGCTGAGATGCGGTGAGACGACCTTGCAACTTACCCCGTCCTGGGGCAGGAGAAGCAAAGGCATCCACTTTGCCCAGTCTCCGAGCTGTCACTGCGGAGCGCCCTGTGGTGGGTCACAGGGCTGGGCTCTGAAACTATACAAACTTAACTTAAATGTATTCAATTAGATAAATCCAGAATCCATTCAACAAGACGGCTGACTTGCCCAGACTCTGCAAAGCCAATGTCACATACACATACACACACAAAGCAGGGGGACTGTTCTAGATTAACAGAAGCTAAAGAAACATTAACAACCAAATGTAATGTGTGAGGCTTTTTGGATCAGGAAAAGGAGCATAAGAAATGTTTTTGGGCCGGGCGCGGTGGCTCACGCCTGTAATCCTAGCACTCTGGGAGGCCGAGGTGGGCGGATCCTCCTGAGCTCAGGAGTTCGAGACCAGCCTGAGCAAGAGTGAGACCCCGTCTCTACCAAAAATAGAAAGAAATTAATTGGACAGCTAAAAATATATATAGAAAAAATTAGCCGGGCATGGTGGTGCATGCCTGTAGTCCCAGCTACTCGGGAGGCTGAGACAGTAGGATTGCTCGAGCCCAGGAGTTTGAGGTTGCTGTG
>RJWJ010041230.1:0-13579 GCA_004363605.1 Indri indri | reverse complement strand
GGAACAACCTTAAATTTTTTTTTTTTTTTTTGGATCAGAGTACCTTTTAGGCATCCTGCATTCTGGGTATGTACTAAGTACACCTGTACCACGGAGAATATTTGACTTATTGATATGGCAGCTTTTATAGCCATGGATAGTTCATCTTTTTTGTTATAAGAAAGGGCATAATTTAGGAATAAAGATGTATTAATTATCTATTGCTTCATAACAAATTACCCCAAAACTTAATAGCTTAAAATGGAAAATATTTATTATCTTAAATATTTTTTATAAATACTTAATTTATCTTAAAATATCTTAAATATTTTTAATAAATATTTCTTATCTTAAATATTTTTGAAGTTCAGAAATTTAGGAGTAGCTTAGTAGGGTGGTTCTAGATCAGGGGCTTTCATAAGGCTGCAGTTAAGAATGTTGATGGGGGCTGCAGTCATCTGAAGGCTGACTGTGGCTGATGGAATCTCTTCCAGGATGCAAAAGGCCTTGGTTCCTCTCCCTGTGGAACGCTCCACAGGGCTACTTGAATTCTTCCCAATATGGCAGTTGGCTTCCCCTCAATTGAGAAATCCGTGAGAGAGCAAGGAAGAGCCACAGTCCCTTTTATGACCTAGTCTGGGAAGCCACACACTCTCACTTCTGCCACATTCTGTTCATTCACTGAACACAGCCCAGGCTCAGGGGAAGGGGAATTCAGCTCCACTTTTTGAGGGGAAGAGTACCAAGGGATATTTTTAAAAATCACTATAGAAGATAATAGTGGGGGAGGTGTAAATTGCAGATTTGGCAATGGATTCAGCATTGCTGCTGCTGCAGTGGCCTTTCTTTTGAACTCTTCATGGGACGTATGATTCATCTTCTGAAAATAGGGTGGAATATTTTAAAGAGAGTTTGTCGTGTAAAATCTGGGACTTATGAATGGTTCGTCCACCACTGTCCCAGCTGGGACATAGGGGAGTGGGAGGAGCAGATGTCTGCTAGGTCATGGGGTGGTATGGAGGGTAGGATTCATAATGATTCTACTTTCCCCCCTTTGGCAGCTGGGGACCTTGGCAAATTATGGAACCATTCTGAACTTCAGTTGCCTCATCTGCATATTAGGATTATCAGTACATCTCTTGCAGGATTGATCTAGATTAAGTGAATTAATTTTGCAAAGATGTCGGTATAGTGCCTATGGTAAAGTCCTAACAGAACTTTAGCCATAGCTGTGCAACAATAACAAGTCACGTAACAGCTGCTGGGAATGATATCACACATTAATACATTGTATTCATTACTGAAATTGGGAGATTAAAGTTGGTGATGTTTTCTCCTTTGCAAACTATAATGGGTACAAAGAACTAAGGTTAGAGCTATTTAAAATATTTCCTTTTGTCTTGTCTGACATATCTGAATATTTTAAAGACAATTATGAATTATACTTGCAAATAACTTGAGGTTTGAAGATAATTTTGAGACAATAACAATAAAGCATGAACCAGAAGCTGTTAGCTCCAAAAACACTGAAAAATACATGTCTCAAACTCAGAGTGGGGTCATATGAAGGGAGATAAAAATAGTTTATTCAGGAGAATCTCCAAATTATAATGTCTAAAAACCTTCATTTTGACATTTCTCCCTTTTAAAAGTTTAATTATCATTGATCAGAAGTCTTTGAAAAACACGCTTCTATCCCAGATTTTTTCTAACCTTTGATATTTGCCTTAATTATCATCCTCAGAGCACTGATTTCTCAGTGAAGTTGGGATGTTCTTAACATATTTTGACAAACGTAAGGAAGGCAGGCAGGCAGCCTGGTGTGGTGGAAGGAGCATGGGGCAGACAGTCAGAGCTTAGTATTGCCACTAATTGGCCGTGATATTTTGGGAAACTCACTTCACCTCTCTGGGCCTAAGTCCTCATTTGCAAATTGATGAGTCTGGACTAGCTTTCTCCCAATTCTCATTCTGTGATCCTGTTTGATTCTTAGGGTTACCATAGCAACTTCTTCTCTAGCTCTCAGTCTATGAATGGAGGAGACCTAATAAAAATGATTATAAGTCAACTAGACCATCCTACTTGTAGATTGAACCATATGAAATTGCCGCTTTTGTAGATCAAAAAATGGCAGAATATCAGCAACCTAATTAATCATTATAACCCAATATATGTGAAGTTCTGAGGAATAAAAGAATTCTTTTTGCTTATGTGGTAATATCAGAGAGTCAGGAGTGGCAATTTATTTTCTGAACCTACTATGCAAAGTAATTTACTGGGCAAAAATACCTTGCCTTCCTTTAGGGTATATATTTTTCCAAAGTTCAAAGAATTTACATACATCATTCTATCTGGATTTAGGTAAGAAGAGAAAGAAACTGAACAGTTTCTTCCTAATAACAAAGGGTATAATAACAGTAATATAGATGATGATAATTGATAACTATCATTTATTTAACACTTATTATTGCCATGCACCTGCTAAGTATTTTGCATGCATTATTTGATTTCTTTATGCAAAGTACTTGTCTTGTTCCTTAGTAGTGATTGCTTTGGGGGAAGGGTGGATGCCACTTGGAACAAAGAAGCCATTGTTCAGCTTCGAGATAAAAAATTGATTAAAAATAAAAATCCCATCATGAGATAATCGTTTTTAAAGAAACCTAGCTTTGAGACAGAGAAAAAAAAAATTGTTTTTCATTTTTTGTTTTGTTTGTTTTTCTTCAAAGCTTTCTTTACATATCAAGGGCAAAATGTAGAACTAGGAGCAGTGATATGAGGGCATTTCCTCCCTGTTAGAGAGGGAGAGAAAAATGCCCTACACTTCTGGAATGGGCAGACTGTGCCTTGAAAAGATGACAGGGAAGGAGATTTGGAGGACTCGGAATGTTTCCTGACCTGGCCTGAGCAGGAGGGCAGATGCAGATGCCGGACAGAGTCGGAGCAGTTGGGGCGAGAAGGTTGGAATCCAACATGCCTGAGGAAGGGTCAGAAAGCAGGGCGAGTGTGCTTCCTGCTTAGAACGGTGGCGGGAGACTGCCTCGCAGGAGTCCCACGTGGGCCTGGGTGGCTGCGGATGGGGGTGCGGGGGACAGGGGTAGCACATACCGGTGGTGCCGGAGGGAGAAAGAACTTGAGAAGATGCCGCTCCTGCAGTTCCTTGGGGGAGCAGTTCATGGCAAACGGGTGTTTTAGAAGTTTCTGCGTGACCTTGGGATAGATGGGAGCAGAGCAGATAGCAGAGGAATGAGTTAACCATGTGCCTTCCGGAGAGTCGTCGCAGCTTGCGATGAGATGGGCCCGTATCGGAGGCTGGGGGTGGATAACTCAAGGCCTTTTGGAATCAGGGCTGGCTTTATGGGCGTGCAACCTGCGCGTGCAATCGCACAGAGCCCCGTACTTAGAAGGGCCCCTGTGCTTGGCTTAATGCTCTGCCGTTGCCATCTTGAAATTCTTAATGATCTCCAAGGGCCCTGTGATTTCATTTTTCACTGGAAGTTATGTAGTTGGTGCTGCCTGGCACGGTCACCAAGAGCTACTCCAAGCACAGACACTTCACGGGGACTGCTGTAAGGGCAGAAGTTGATTGCTTTGGAGGTCAGCAGGAGCCAGCAGGAGGGAACAGCTCATCATGCTAAATAAGCCCATACCTATTCCTGCATGCTCCCTGGTGTAAGGGAACATGGGGCAGGAGTGCAAATCCCAAACACTGATTATTTATCCCAAATGAAACTGACTGAGTTACTTTGAGTGGGCATGTTTTAGTTTCTCAGCACTGATCATGGGAAGTGGGGGTGCCCTAGAGAAAGACGAGAGTAAGCAAGGAGGCAGCTTTTGTACACTGAAGCAAAGCTGGTGTTCAGCGGGAGCTCAGAAGGCAGGTTGTTGAAATGTGACAATTTCTCCTTCCAGTTGGGAGAAAGGCCCAGCTGGTCGCCCCCTCCTCCCTACCTGCAACTAAACGGCTACCTTCTGGTCCAGCAATTCTGTTTGGCCATAATGGCTTTGGTTGTCAAATATTTTTAATTTCCTATCTGTATTCAGGTGAGAGTTTGTTCAAGTACAGATGCTCTTCACCTCATGGGATAACCCCATCATAAGCGGAGGAGCATACTGAATGCTTTTGCGTCATCATAAAGCAAAAAAAGTCCTAAATTGAACTGTTGTGAGTTGGGGACTATCTGTACAACTTTCCCACTACCCAATTCAATAAATAGGTGCTAGAATCATCTCCATTTTATTGTTAAGGAAACCTAGGCTTAGAGAGATGAATTTTTTTCAAAGCTATTAAGTGGCAAAACTGGGACTTAGACTGAAGACTGCCTAACCCCAGAGGCCAACATCTTAATTGCCCTATTTTTTTGCCCACCTAATCTTCCCAGCTCAATCTACTACTGTATGCTTTTAAAATGAAGAGGAACTTCTGGGATGGAAAGAAAAATAGAGGGAAAAGGAGGATTTGGTAGATATGTTAGTTTCCTATGGCTGCTGTAACAAATAACCACAAACTTGCCTATCTTAAAACAATATAAATTTATTCTTGCACAATTATGGAGACCCAAAGTCTGAAATTGAGGTGTTAGGAGGGCCACACTCTCCCTGGAGGCCATAGGGACAATCTGTGTCATGCCTCTCTCCTAGACTCTGGTCCTTTCTGATACTCCCCTTGGCTTCTGGCTGCATCACTCCTATCTCTTCCTCCGTCTTCTCATCGCCTTCTCCTGTGTGTGTGTCTGTCCTCTCCCTGTCATTTGTCATTGGGATTAGGTCTCCCTCTGATAATCCGGGAAGTCTGTCTCATCTCAAGATCCTTAATTACATCTGCAAAGACCCTTTTTCCGAATAAGATAACATGCACAGGTTCTGGGCTTTAGAACATGGACGTATCTTTTCAGGGGCGGCCACCATTCAGCCCATTATAGCAGGAGAGGAGGGCAGAAGCATCGCGTGGGAGTGGTTTTCAACCATTCCAAATAAGGAGAGATGATGAAGAATTGGATGCAAAATTTTCTTTCCTCCGTTTTCCTCCACCTTGGGTATTCCACACTCCCCAACTCAGGATACAGTGATCCTTACAAAGAGATAAAACAAAAGCTTTCTGTATAGACTGTAATCAGCAGTCAGGATGTTTCCCCCTTGTAACCCCAGTTGAATTACACTGGATCTCAAACTTGGGAAGCTTTTAAAAACTACCAGTGCCCAGAGCTTCCTGCAAATTAATTAAATTAGGATGGGGAGTGGCAGGGCAAACTTACAATTTTAAAAAGAGTGCCAGGTGATTTAAAGGTGGGGCTGGATGGAGTACCCACTGGCGGAAGGTGGTAGGTTCATCACCAAATTCCCTTCCAAAGTTGAGAAGGGAACCGCTTGAGCAGAGTGTTAACACTGGCCCAGCCCACCTGTGTTTCTGCCACGCCAAGGATCCACTCATGGTTTCCCCACCTAGTTTTCTGTCTCCCACCCGCACCCGCCTCAGTCCATATTGGTGAGAAAGCAAGGTTTTTCCTTCATGGTCCTTTTCCTTTCCAACACCCCACGTATATCATGCCACTACCAGCAGTTTACTTATGCAGAAAGATTAGAAAAATAAGTTATTTGGAAAAGGTGCCTACTTTATAAGATTGTTCAAGGTTGTCGAATTACAACTAACTCTAATTAAAATTCAAGATTTTGAGAGTTTTACAAGTTTGCAGTGAATTTGGCCAAAACAGAAGAGTCCGGCTGTCCCATCTATGTACCTTCCAGTATTTTCTTAGTGATTTTGATAATATTTTATTTTTCTTTTATGATGTTTATCAGGATCTGAAACAGTTGTAAAAATAAAAATATATAGTATAATGGTCAGCATATAGGGATATAGGGATGGTCTTATTATTTTATTTTTTTGGCTCCTTAGAATGGAGAGGACCTTTAGCCATGTGCCCATCTTATATTTGTAAATAACCATCATCAGCTTCCTCATACTTCATATTTATTAATAGTACGGTGGATACATTAAATATTGGCAGAGAGAGGCATTTTTCAGGATAATGTAAAAGCACTATGATCCACGCTCTTCTTTACTTGGAGGTTTTGTTGCCTTCCGAGAGCTGACTTCTCTTTTCTCTGCACCCAGAGTCTGGGTTCCTTTACCTGCATGTCTGTGCGGTGGCTTCCTATGGGCTTGTACTGCTCAAATGAGTTTTAAATGAATCAAATATCTTGTAATCAAGAAAAGACTCAGTATTCTCTTCTTCTCCTTTTTAATAAGATGATTAAAAACTATAAATGACACTGAAGTACTTTTTTTATAGTCTACAAACTTTAGAATTGCACAGTAATTTGTTTTAGAGTTAAGGATTGGATAATCTTTAGTAAGTTGATGTCTTCTTCTCTACTTTGTGCTTTCCTGTCCTAGAATTGTGGGATGCATGAAATATCCCCTTTATACTTCTTGCATCACCCTTTCCCCACTGGGGCATATGCAAAACAAGACCCAACTTGTAAGGGTAGTATCTAGAGTAGGAAGCACACTTGTTGCAAGGTATTTTCTCTTCTGATTTTAATGCCTTAATTTGCATAGAATATATATTTCTCTAATGATGGGTTATATTAGATTGAATTCTGTGAAATTGCTGTTTTTATAAGCCAGAAATTTCATATGGTTCAATCTAATACATGAGATTAAAAATTTTAGAATTGAGGAACTGTAAAAGTTTGTTTGAACATTAGGACAATCCTTGATGTATTTCATTGTGGTGTTTAGTTACTGGTTTTGGTGATTTGATTAAGGCACAAATAATTGGGAATTGATGTCAATCTTATACTAGTGCTTTGAAAAAAATATATAGGCTTCTAATAATTCTGATGGGCCCATTACCTGTTTAGTGGGTGCAAATTCCAAAAATCTCAACTAAGAGGTTACTGGTTTGAGAATATTCATCATTCAACATTATTTATTGAGAATTGTCATGCCACACACTGTGCTAAGTGCTGGATATAAAATGGGTGAAAAAGAGAGATATAGTTCCAACTTTCTTGGAAATTACATTCTT
Organism: Indri indri; assembly: GCA_004363605.1. Classification (NCBI taxonomy): domain Eukaryota; kingdom Metazoa; phylum Chordata; class Mammalia; order Primates; family Indriidae; genus Indri; species Indri indri. The sequence continues at coordinate 6,566 of RJWJ010041230.1, read as the reverse complement.
TTGGTGAAGAGAGGCAAAAACAAAACCTAAAGGTAAGAGGTGAATAAATAAAATAATTATAGATTGTTATAAACAATGAGGTCCTAAAATAAAGACTAATTGACTGCACAGGGAGGTTTACTTTAGATAGGGCTGAGTACAGCTTCCTTATTGCTGGTGTCAGGTGTGGTTAGGGAGAGTTGTCCTGGTTCTTCGGCTCCTTGCTTGGAAGAATCACAAGCAGGGCTGGTGCGATGCAGTAACGACAGACATGAAGCACTTCCACACAAGCAGCTTTTTATTGCAAGCTTTTTATTTAAAGTGAGTTCCAGAGAGAGGAACAGGTCTGTCCCCATGAGTGGAGACGACCCTGAGTTTAAAGACAGAGTATATATAGAAAGTACGGTACACTCTCAAGGTCAGTAGAGAGCGGACTGCTCCAATAAGGAAGAGTGTCATTCCTGGGCTAGGGTACGTCCTTTATGCTAATCCCTAATAATATGTTAAGCTGGGGGTAGAATGTTCACATCTTTTGGGGGAAGTGGGTGGAGATTCCCACAATCATGTACCCTCCCATTTCCTACCCTTGTATGGCTGGCTCCAGAACTGTCAGGGGGCTAGGGCATGTGAATTTTACTATGTTAATAAGGGAAAGGTGACCTTTGGTCATAAGCTCCTAGCTTCTGCGCGTGCTCCCGGGCAGGAAAAGTCCCTAACCTCAAGTTCTTGCTCTTGTGGTTTCTTTGCTCTGTTTTTATTAGTCCTGACCCTTGCCCCTTGACCACATCCCCTATCACCTGCCCTGCTACCTGCATGTCTAATGACCTGCCCTGTGACCTGCATACCCTCATCCCTACCTAACACTGGGTAGGATAACGAAAACTCTGTAATGGCCATAGGGACCTCTATTAGTGAGGGTTTTCCAGAGAAGCAGTACTAATATAGTGTGAGTGTGTGTCTGTGTCTGTGTGTGTGTGTCTGCAGAGAGAGAGGGAGAGAGAAGGGGGGAGGGGGAGATGGAGAAGGAGAAAGAGAGATTGATTTTAGGAATTAGCTCACACGATGACTGTGGAATCTGGCAATTCCAAATTCTGTAGGGTAGGCTGGTAGGCTGTGGACCCAGGGAAGAGCCGATATTGCAGTTTAAGTCCAAGGCCATCTACTGGCAGAATTCCTTCTTCCTTGGGGCAGGGCAGTCCTTGTTCTAGTCAGGCCTTCAACTGATTGGGCGAGGCCCACCCACATTATGGTGGGCAACCTGCTTTACACAGAGTCCACTGATATAACTGTTAATCTTATCCACAAAAAACATCCTCACAGAAACATCCAGAATAATGTTTGACCAAATATCTGGGCAATACAGCCCAGCCACATTAACACATAAAGTTACCTATCACAGGATCTTACCTTCCATCTGTGTTTGTGTTCTTGTTTCTTTCAATGCATCACGGTAGGAAGGTTGGGAAAAAAAACTTCATTTTAAAACCTTTTTATTATGGAAATATTCAAACATACAAGAAAGCGGAGAGAAAACAGCATCATGAACCCCATGTGCTCATCACACAGCTTCAATAACTACTGACAAAAATGACTCATTTCTAAATTATACCCTCTTGTCTCCATTTTCTTGTTTCCCTTGCTTAGGAGAGAATGTCACTTTAAAATCTCCATCTCTTCAGGCAGCAAAGATTTAGTTAGGAAAAAAAAGAGTAAAACCTCCATCTTTAACTATTGTTTTCTTGCAACTTAGATAATGGGTTATAGTCCCCTGCTCAGGAATTTAACCCAGTAAATGAACATGTTACACAGCCACCTTTCGCTGGAGATGGAGGCGTTAATTTGGAGGTTGGGAGCAAATGAAAAAGTCATTCTACTGATCTGGGCACATTTACAGTTGGAATATGAGCAGCTCTGCTTTTTGGGTTATTTACATAAGGGTGCATGGTGAGTTTCCTTAGAAACAGATTCTTCTTGGGGCATTCGAGCTTCCTCTGTGATGCTAGGATAGTAATAAAAACAAATCTGAGGCTCTCTTTAAGTATGAATTGCTGTGGGAATGTTTAACACCTAAGTATGAGAGCTCCCTAAACACACATCACTATTTCAAAAGCTGCAGAAGAATTCCTGCATGATTTTTCACTTTCCCAGTGACTGTGTAACATATGGGTATATATATTTAACACATATAGTTCTGAGTCTTATTTTTAGTCCAAGCTCTGGAGCCTTTCTGTGTTTGAAATAGTCATAGCATGGAATTTTATGACTGAGAGCTCTAAACAGCCCTTGGTAAACCTTGGTAGTCCACATAGAAACACTTGGTAAATGTTTATTGCTCAGTTGATTGAAGTTCTTTCTTTAGTCCTGCAGCATGGGTCTGCAGGGTGACCTGGGGAGGCCTTAAATGCATGTCCTTTTGAGGGATTTTTGATGTAAATGGTGATGATTATGTCATTTTTAATTATAGCTGAGGGAAATTTCTTGTAAGTTTAAAGCTCATGTGTTTGTCTGCACATGCTAAAGAGTGGCATCACTAACAGCAGTTGTTCTCTCTGTGACATCTTCCAGAGAAAGCTCTCTTCAAGATACATTCTGTCTGGAGGATATCATAGATGGTAAAAGTTACATTTGTCAGAGGAATATTGGGGTTTTGTGTTTCTCTTGTTAGCAAGACAGTAATACTCATTGTACTTTAAAGAAACAGATGCTTTAAATTTAAAAAAAATCAGTTGATGGGTGGGCAGAAAGGAAAAGAGATTGTTATTTGAATAGATTAGAGTTAGTAGCTCGGGTCACTGTTTCTGCATTGAAGTGGGTGCCTATGAGTTTATATGCTTAACTAGCTGTTTGAGTAATCAGTTTTAAACTGGTTATTAGGGTAATAGTTTAAAAAATCTCATCACTTTTCTTAGCCTGACAGATTAAAGTAAAAGAAAGGTACATCTATGTTTATACATTTCCATTAAAATATCTACATTCCTCTAAAACCCACTTTAAGGAGCAAATGACATATTCATAGCCTTATTCATAATAGCTCTTGTAATAATGGCAAGCCTATGTTATTTCAGGCTTTCTGATGAGGTTTAATGACAAGGTGAAAGGTATTATTTGAAGGGTGTGAATTTAGGAATTCCAGCAAACATTTTTATTCTTATTTTCTTATCGTTTTTCTAGTCTGGATCCTCTAAACAATTATTAATACTTAGGAACAATTAATGTCAGTTTTAGAGAATGAAATTGCTATCTGCTTATCTTTTTTGTTTCTCTCCAGTAAGCATTGACAATAGAGTGGTAATTTACAGTTGTCATTCCACAAAAATACGGGGCATTTGATGGGAAAGAAGGTGACGGAATAAAACCTCCCTTTAGGGCATTGACACTTTGAGTGTTTCTTTTTAAAATTATCTTGATGCAAAATCCAAATCATGGTATGACATATTACAAATCATGGTAAGACATATTATAGAAAGCATGGTGAAGCTGTTCAGTGTCTTACCTTGACTTTTGAGCAGAAAGCTCATTTTTTAAAAGTTGGTCTTTGAGCTTCCCAAATCCCTCCATCGCTCTTCCGTCCCTAAACAAGTGATGCTTATTGAAGCTGTACTTGGTATGTCATTATTGTATGTTGGAAAGATGTCAGAGTCCTTTTAAATTTTTATTTTTCCTATAGTTTGGTTTTGTAGTCAAAGACCTAACTGGTATTAGTTTTAAGAACATTTTAGGGCAAGAATTCCATTTAGAATTTCCCCAAAGCCGAAATTAACCAAATGTGTATTTTATATGGGACTGTGTTTAGAAACGGGAGCCAATGTGAAGTGTCATTTTCATATCACTTGGAGTATTTTCTTTTACATTAGTTGCTCTATCGTGGTACTTATGTTTACATTAAAATTCTTTTTGGAATGAAATGTTAGCATTTTGCCATCAGAAAGTCGAATGTCAGTTGTTACGGGTTGTGGTCGTGAATCTTAGTCGAATATGAACTGAACTGTGCTAACAGAAGATTGCAAGGTATTTGCTGTTCCTCAGCAAGCAAGATTCCATGTCTTTTAGTGAGAAATTGGAAGGATTGAAAGAGAAAGAGACGGAAAAAACAGACAGGCACTGTTGGCTTAAAACACAAATAGAACTAGCATTTTGGTTTCACTGAATAGATACAATCTGTATAACTATATATAATGCTATAAAATAGGTCACACTTATGTAAAATTAGTTAAGAAACAGTTTGGTTCCACTACTGTGCTTAGAAAACAATGCTTCCCAGTTCTTATGTGAAATTCCCTGCCAGTGGAAAGGGAAATGTAAATGGAATGTTTTCAAATGTTCTTTGACTGGGGCCACTTTGGCTGGGCAGACCTGAGAGACATCATGTACTACCCACCTAACCTACTTACGTTTGCAACCACAAAGATCCCATTAAGGCTGCTGTTTTTGATGGGATCCCAGGGGGATCTGATTATTAATGTTTGCAAGACAAAGAAGTATAGATATCGTCATGTTATTACCATTACTATTCTAACAGCCCAGTCATCAAGGACCCCAGGAGACCTAATTTCAATAACCACTAATGAAGAAGATAAAATGTGTTGCAATAGTCATTTTAGTAATGAACAATTTTACTACCTGCTTAATTTGAAGCTTGTGTAAACAAACAAAAGGAAAACATAAGGAAAAATATCAAACAGTTGTTAGCATTGATTTAGATTGAGAATTTCAATTTAAGAGCACTGATGTGTTCATTCTTACATAGGAGGGGCCAGTATAAATAAGAATGGGCCTAGCAGAAATACGTGCAATGGATAAGTAATTGGTGATGGAATGTTTTTCTGCCTATGAATGAAAATTTCATTAGATGAAAGATTTATATTTCTCTCATCACAAACATAGTGGGGACGAGATTAAAACCTGTTTGGTAATTTTTGGTTGTAGGTATGTATGTTTCAGAGACAGACCAAACTCAGCAATCTGTGCTGTTCATAGAAGTGACAGTGGGAAAGACCCTTTTGAGACTCTGAAAAAGATATGAACATCATCTCCTGGGAAAAGCTCATTCATTCAACATATTGCCAACAGTTTACCATTTAAAAAATCCATCCCTAGATTTTCTAGGAGGTTAGCCTTCTGATTGAGCAAACCTAATTTATAGGGGCCAATCTGAATTCAGTTCAGTTTGATTCAGTAAGTATTTCTTGAGGGATTTCTAGATGCTTGATGTGGTTGCTAGATGCCAGAGTTTGTGATGTCTTTATCATAGATACGTTTGAAGCAAAATGGATTTTAAGTGTATTGGATACCAACAGTAGTAACAAGTCCAAAGAAGGTGGCTTAGGGAAGCTCCCCCAGATACTGCTTTAGATTGTTATCTTCAGGTTACCAAGTATAATCCTGTCATTTTTCAGTTGAGGAATCGGAACCCAAGGAATTAAACGTCTTTCTCAAGGTCATGTATAGTTGCAGAGGTGGAACTGGCTCATAGTCCCTCATGTCTGTTTTAGTGTCATTCCACTCTCTCTCCTAACATCTTAAGGAAGAAAATAAGAGTAATTGCAAGTAGACAGTCTTTTTATTATGATCTTGTTTAGCCAGCTATACTTTGTTGTTTTATTTTAATGGAAATTACAGAAGTAAGCTTTAGCCTACTTCCTGTCAAAAGACTTACAAATGTCAAATTTATCATGTCTGAATTAACATAATTTAAGTATACTCTCATTCTGATGGGGAATACTGGTTTTTTCTTGAGATGCAAAGGATTACGCATTATTACAAAAATAGGTACTTTCATAGATTTGAATTTGGGAAAATATATTTAGGCCCTTGAGTAAAAATGGTAAACGTAGACAACTGTAGAAACATGAAGGATGTGTTAAAAATGTTAAATGAAAGAAGCAGCATGTAATATTCCATGTGTGTATGTGTATATACACATGCATATAGGGATATGTATTCAAATATTCAAAAATATTGATTGCTTATTCTATGGTAGTCAGTCACCCTGCTAGGTGCTGACAACATGGCAAAGACAAAAATTAACTTGCTTTCTGGTCTCATGGAACTTCTAGTTCATCTGTCTTACTAGACAGATGTTAAAAGAAATAATTTTGTAAGTCCTCAATAAGCTACAATTATAAGAAGTGTTAAGAAGAAGTAAGAGGTGTTGTGAGAGAATATTTAAGGGAGACATAATTTAATCTGGATTAAGGCAGGATGAGGGTGGGTTTTCAGGCAAAACGTTCTGAAAAGTGAAGTGTAGCCTGGGACCTAAAAGGAGGTGGATGGGCCCTGTTGGGGGCGGGGAGCCTGGAGGAGGAGGGAGGCGGGAGGAGGGAGGCGGGAGGAGGGAGAAGAGGCTTTCTTAGCCTGCGAGAGGCAAGGCGCATGGTGAGGTAAGGAGCTGAAAGGAGGACTGTGAAGTGCTTAAGCATAAAGAACAAACAGAGAGTGCTTAAAGACAAGAAGGCGTCAAAGCAGGCATGGCCTTTCCAGTCCTGTCGAGGATTTTTTGACTTTATCCTAAGAACAATGGAAGCCGTTTTAAACAGTGAATGACATGATTAAACGCTTAGAAAGATCACAGCATTCATTCTATGGAA
>RJWJ010041229.1:0-13603 GCA_004363605.1 Indri indri | reverse complement strand
ACAGGGTGTTCCAAAAGTCTCCATACATAGGAAAAATGAACAAACTCATATATTATATTTTATGTTTTTAATATTTTTATATTTATTTCCATTTTCCCTATATATGGTGATTTTGGGACACCCTGTATAGTGATTACAATGGTTTGTTTTCTTGTCTTTTCTTCACTGTTTCATAATTGATTTTTTATGGTTATGTGAATATGGATAGTTAGATATGAGAGCACTGAATGATTTTGTGTTTAGATAAAAACTGGATTTTGCATGAGTAAAGAGCTGGTATCACTACAGCTCCTGCTTGAAAATGATTTCGGTGCACTGATATCAAACTTTTTTCTAGACTTTTCCAAAGTAATATAAACCTCATGCATAGAACTTTGAACATCTAGTCCTTGATCTAGGATTGAACACACATTTCACATCTCGGAGAAAACTTTTTTTTTTGGTTAGCTGATCTTTTTATCCCTTCAGGCATTAACCAGTCTTTTTATTTTCCTGGCAGCAGTTCTGGAGCTAAATTCCCTGAAGGCTAAAGCATCTGTTGGATGGCTCAAATGTATAGTGCTAAAAGTTTGCTTTTGTTGTGTTATTTTTTAGTAGAAGTCCCAGAAAGAAAAATATGTTCTTGCATATGAAGGCACATTGCAGGGAATTTTCACTGATTTAACTCTAATTTTGAACTTTCAATACAGGTTGAGCATCCCTAATCTGAAAATACGAAATCTGAAATGCTGTAAAATCTGAAACTTTTTGAGCACTGACATGATATCACAAGTGGAAAATTCCACACCTAACCTTACATGAAGGATGACAGTCAAAACATGGTCAAAACTTTGTTTCATGCACAAAATTATTAAAAAATAGTAAGCCCCAACTTCAGCATTATACAATTCATCCATGTAACAAAAAACAGTTGTACCCCCTAAATCTATTAAAATAAAAAAATACTGTATAAAATTATCTCTAGGCTCTATGTATAAGGTGTATATGAAACATAAATGGATTTCATGTTTAGACTTGAGTCCCATCCCCAAGACATCTCACTATGTATATGCAAATATTTCAAAATCCAAAAAAGTCTGAAATCCCAAACACTTCTGATCCCAAGCGTTTCAGGTAAGGGATACTCAACATGTATTCCAACCTGAGCTGGCACCAACATGTGATTTTGTAATATATGATTAAGAAATAATACAGTAGAGTAAACTTCCAGAGTAAACAAATACACAGTCTAGGGATATTTAAACATCAGAAACAAACTATTACTTTTGAAATAATACCTTCATAAGGCAATATATTTGCTAAACATAGATGATTCTTATCTGTTCACCAAAGCAGTCTTTGAGGACTTTAAATACTAAGAGTATTTAAGTTAATTCAAATTAATATTGGTCTTAAAAAATTGAATTTTTTAAATATCCAGGATTTAGATATCTCACTAATTCAATCTAGCCTTTCTGTTCAAAAGTGAAATGAATTAGATAAAATCTCAATAACAAATACTGATAGCTGCAAATAAGGACTAAATCTCATTATCAAGAATTTATTAAAGACAAAAGGTTTTTATGGCCTCTTTCAGTACATACATGCACATAAGATATGTATCTTTAGCTATAGGAGCAGGGTTTCTCAACTTTGGCACTATTGACATTTTGGCCCGGACAATTCTTTGTTGTGCTATCAATCCTGTGCATTAGAGGATGTCTAGCAGCATCCCTGACCTCTGCCCACCAGACACCAGTAGCACTCCCTCCCGAGTTGTGACAAACAAAAATGTTTCCAGACATCGTCATGCCCCCTGGGGGACAAAACTACTCTTGGTTGAGAACCACTGGTCTATAATAAACCTTCATCCTCTACTTCATATATACAGATATTGATGTTTGAGGTAAGAGCTGAGTCCCATTCTATGACTGTTACTAGTGAGGAAGGAAAAGTTAACAGTCCCCCTTACATACAGACTATCCTCAGATCTGCCCAATTCAGGACTCTTCTAATTGGCAGTCTTTGCTCTGGGCTAGCAAAGAGTCTGTAAGATCTGCTTTGTGATCTAATGGATCCCTCAATTAATCCATTAATCAAGCAATCAATCCTGCTTTCTCCCCTTTTTATTCACAGATGTTATTTTCCAATAAATCTGTCCTGGCATCTGCTTCCCAGGACCCAACCGGCAACACCAATCAATCAATTAGAACATTCCGTTCCCTTAGCCTAGATGACACAGGACCTAATTTGGGCCATTGAGAGTCAAGCCCATACAGTCTTTAAACTCTTGGGTCAGAATAGCTCTCTCTTTTCTGCTGGCGATGTTGAAGATGCTAAGAGGATTGCGGGTAGTAAGGCAGTAAGGCTGCCTGAAAACCACCACTGCCACCACCCCTCTTTTTTTCTTAACTAACCTGAGTTTTCTGCCACTTACGGCTAAGATACAACATAATATTCTTTTTTTTTTTTTTTTTTTTTTTTGAGACAGAGTCTTGCTTTGTTGCCCGGGCTAGAGTGAGTGCCGTGGCGTCGGCCTAGCTCACAGCAACCTCAAATTCCTGGGCTCAAGCGATCCTTCTGCCTCAGCCTCCCGAGTAGCTGGGACTACAGGCATGCACCACCATGCCCGGCTAATTTTTTCTATATATTTTTGGTTGTCCAGATAATTTCTTTCTATTTTTTTAGTAGAGACGGGGTCTCGCTCTTGCTCAGGCTGGTCTCGAACTCCTGAGCTCAAACGATCCACCCGCCTCGGCCTCCCAGAGTGCTAGGATTACAGGCGTGAGCCACTGCGCCCGGCCCAACCTAATATTCTTTATAATAACGGGAAAACTACGGGAATATTAAAGAAAATTAGCACTGAGCCTAAAAATTGTTATAAGTGAGCTCATCGCAATAACTATTAAAATCTAGGTATATAAGTTGTTCAAGAACTACAGAGCATGCCATCTCCTTAAATCTAAAGATGCTTCATCGGGTGTCAGGCAGGTGGGAGTGGGGAGGAGGGGATGGGTAAATTCACACCTGACAGGTGTGGTGTGTGATATCTGGGGGATGGGCATGCTTGTAGCTCTGACTCGGGCTGTGCAAAGGCAATTTATGTAACCAAAGCATTTGTACCCTTGTAATATTCTGAAATAAAAATAAATACAGACATTTCATAAAAAGGTGGGAGACGGTAGAATTATTCCCATTATAGTAGAATGACTTTACCAACTGCTGCATTAATTCCCTGAAGATTTTCTGCAATCTCATCATGGAGAAATAATAGACATAGAATACTAGATAGCAGCTGCCACAAGGTCATTGATATACATTAGTTTATATTTCCTGTCATGAGGCTTTCTGCAAGCTTAGGCTGACCCCTATCCAGCATACCCTACCTCTTCCTATTCCCATTCCCTGTTGCTAATATTAGAAAAAGAGAACATTTACACGAGTATTCTATTTGATTTGAACCAATCCCTCAGGCCTGAGAATATTTCAATAACGTGTGTGCATTTAAGACTGTAAAGTACGCCCATTTCAGTCCTCTTTTTTGATAGAAAGATTTAGTTGAAAACTCAAAGCCACATTTATCCACTGAACATTTTTAACAAGCTTCATTTGTGAAAAGAAGCACTGACCAGAGCTGCTGGGGATCATTTGTAGGAGCTGGGTCTTCAAAGGTGATTCTGTGTTAGGAAAAGGTACGTGGACTTTTAGCCAAGCCGCTGACCACCTGAGATTTGATCATTTGAAGGGGTGTTAGTTGTTGACAGACCCTAATAGTTACCTTCCATGCCTTTTCTTTTTAAAATCCTATTAAAAGGCTTGTATTATTGGCTCTCTATTTAAAATGAGAGCTTGGACAGCTGGCCCTTTTACTCTATTTAGAAGAAGGCATCTTGCATTTTCTAACATCAAGTTTCCTCCAATAATTGTCTGCTATGACACCAAAATATTCGTCACCTCCTGGCTGGAGAGCTTATTGTCTTGGTCACCTCCTCTGTTGTATTGGAGATAGCAGTGACACACACGGGTGAATGAGGTCACTCACATTACTTGTCTGTGTCTAAACCAATTAAAAAGGAACTCAAATCGATTTCCTCCAGAGTGGGAGAATTCAGGGGAAACAAAAGCCATACAACAGAAATGCTGCCCAGTTGCGCAGGGAGTTGCTACTATTAATATTTAGCATTTACACACCTATGTTTTCAAACTCTCTCACAGTCACCAGTTATTGGCAGGTACTCTGATAAGAAATAGAAAACTCGAAGCTGAGTTTTGAACACAGAAAGATTCCTGGAAGCGATTTATAAGAGTCCCTTTTTTTTTCAAATGCCTATGACCAGAAGACGTTTTCAATATGATTTTAAATTGCAAGGGGCCAAGTCATCGGCTTCTTGTGTTTCTTTAGATGCTAATCATATTACTTAGAGAGCTGGCACAGGTCCTGAATTTCTCAGGCTATGTACCACTGATAACAAAAACTATGCAGGCACAGGAGCAGAAAGATATGAGCAGAGGAAGGGAGAAAAATAGTACCTCTAAGACCCCGGAATATAGCTTTGAACCCCCGAGGAACTCACTGGAAGGAGATTTGGAGAATACTACTAGGCAGGCTACTCTCTTACTCTTAAGGATGATCCACCCCTCAGAAAAAAAAAAAAAAAAGGAGAAAAAAAGTAAGTAGAAGGCTAAGTTGGGAGTTGAGAGAGGTTAAAGGATCTTAAAATGTCTTAAAATTTTTTAGGGACTCCAATTTTGTCTTGGTAAAGATAATGAAATTAAGTTTGCTACTCATTCGTCCCTCTAGAAGCTTTTCACTTCCATTTTAACTGTTTGCATTTAATCTCTGAAATAATCATTGTGTTTCTCCTTCAATGTCCTTTTGTAATTTTTTTTGCAGTTTTAGTCTCTTTCTCTTTCTCCTTGATTCTTTTTCTGAAGAAAATTGATTCGAAGGCATTTTCTCTTCTCTTATTGCTTTATTTAATGTTTCCCTTATGCTACAGCATAACTGCCTCTTTTCTCCATCCATATCTCCAAATTAGGGGGTCTCTCTTCCTTCTCTATGCAGCATGATGTCTTCACTTTTCTCTATTGTAGTCTCTTTTGTGATTGGCCAACGGCAAAATGAAACGTACTAGAATCCAATTCTAAAAGCACTTTAGAAGGATGGAATCTTATCATTTACTCCCTGAATCACTATCATCAGTACAGTTGGTGCAGAACGGTATTCCATTTTGGGGCTCATTGGATAAGTATGAGTTCAACCTGGCAGCCATAAAATAACTGGGGGAAAATTTTGTTCCTTTCTTCCTTTATAGCTCAAAACTTTCTGACTGACCTTGCTTCTTTATTTCTAATTATGCCCTATGGAAAAATAACATTTTTTTCATTTACATTGTATAGTGCCTAAGATTTTCCTGGGCATTTTATGAACAGCAGTGCAATTTCATTTTCATTTTACAGATTATGCAATATAATTTTGGAAAATTAAACTACATGCCCAAGGAAGGATTCAATGTTTCTGGAGAACTTAGCATTTTCTGTCTCTCGGAAGACTAAAATTAGATCCTATTTTAATGGCTGTCCCTGCAACCCTGAGTTCTGTGTAATGAGGATGTTTCCATGTTTTTGCTGACAGACCACTTACTACTATTTGCTGATGTGGAGCTGATGAATTCTGATAATCAATAATAATAACTGTATAAACATTAACACTTAGGAATGCTTGCTTTGTGCCAGACACTGCACAAAGTGCTTTATAATAATTATTTCATTTGATCTTTCTAGTAACCCCATGAGTTAAGAATACAAATGCTCTGGTATAGCAGAATTATTCACTTTTGATGGTTGGCTTAATGTAGATTTTTAAAACTGTCTGATAAGCTCCCGTAACATTTAATGCACTTATTCTCCATACCACTCCAAAGACACAAAGCCTATCCTGCTGTGAATTCTTGAATTATTATTTTTCATATATGGAGGATTAAAAAAATAAACACATATTATATTGACACCCAGAAAAAAGACTGACATTGCTGCTTCCCTGCCCCACTTTGAGGTTTGTAGCAAATACTTCGGTACTGGCATCACATCTCATCAGCCCACCTCTGATTCCAGTGTCAGCAGCAGTGGACAGTTCTGTGCAAGTTCTAATTCATCCTGTGTAGCCAGCATCCTACCTTAAAAGGGTGCCCTGAACCTTGCTGCTTTCTTGTCTAGGTGTTTTTTTCCCCCAATGCAGTGGGAACCTCCCAGGAGGGGAAGCATAACCACAGGGAAATTAATATTTTTGCATCGATGCTCAACCAATGGGTACAGCAGCAGGTGGATAAATGCTCTGGCTTGCCATATTTCAGGCTCTGGCTACCCATGTTCAGATGTATTTTATTTTGTACACTTCTCACAAGTACCAGAGAATAGCTTATCTTTCTTTGTTGTTTCATTCTTCTCGTTCTCTTACTCCTGTCTCTTAGAATCACATCCTAAATAAACTTATTACACCCAGGTCCTTGTGATGGGGTAACCCTAACTAAGACACCAGGTCTTGGGACAGGCCTTACCTCCTTCACACCTGGACACGTGGGGAATGCAGATGTGAATACTATCAAACATTGAGTCTATGATGTTGACAATGGGAAGTTTACTTCATCTATTATTTAAGACCTTGTCAGTCAATCAACAAATTCTGATGGTGATTCAGGCATTGTGTTAGGTGCTGCTGCTAAGGCTGGGATTTAATCCAGTGTCTGATTGAAAAAAGAAAGAAAACTTGTTGGGGTTTCTGCCTGAGGGCAGCAGGAAACAATAGAAAGACTTTAAAATAAGGAGAGTTACCTAATTGGATCGGCATTTTAGGAGGATTACTGTAGCTGCATTATGGAGAATGGATTAGGAAGCAAGACCAAAATCAGACAGAAAAATCAGGAGACTGTGCAGTATTTGAGGCAAAGATATTGGAGGCAGGGGAGATGTAAAGAAGGGAATAAATTTAAGAGATAGTTTGGGGATAAAGCTGACAGAATTTGGCAATGTATCATGCTAGATCTAAAAGTAAGGGTGGATTCAGAAATAATACCTGAGTTTTTGGCTTGGGCAATTGGGTGAAAAGTAGTGTTAACAAGATAAGCCAAATTAGGAAGGGGAAACTGTTAAGGCTGGACTAGGAGAAGAGGAGGACAATGATGAGTTCTGTTTGGGACATGTTAAGTCCGAGGTGTCTGTGGGACATTCAGGTTGTTGTGTCTGGGAGGCATGGAAGGCAGCTGGGTCTGAAGCCCAGGGGAGAGATAAGTCTCACTTCGCTTCAATAATTAAACCAGCCATTTCAACTAGTGATGCTAGAACAATTAAACATCCATATGCAAAAAAATGAACTTTGACCTAAGCCTCATGTTATATAAAAATTAAAAATGGATTAGAGCCTTAAAAGTAAAATATAAAGCTATAAAACATATAAAACAGAAGAAAATCTTTGGGATCTAGGGCTAGGCAAAGAATTCTTAGACTTGACACTGAAAGCAAGATCCATAAAAAGAAAACCTGATAAATTCAACTTCACCAAAATTGAAAATTATTGCTCTCTAAAAGACTCTTTTAAGAAGATGAAAGGATAAGGGAGAAAATATTTGCAAACCACATATACAATAAAGGAATAGTATCTGGTATATAAAGAACTATGAAAGCTGAACTGTAAAAATACTTTTGAATTAGAAAATAGACAAAGACACGAAGAGACATTTCCCTGAAGAGGATATACAGATGGCAAACAAGTACATGAAAAGTTGTTCAACAGCATTTGTCACTAGGGAAATGTAAATTAAAAGCACAAAGAGATATTCCTACACACATATCAGAATGGCTAAAAATAAAGAATAATGACAACACCAAATGTCTGTGAAGATGCAGAGAAACTGGATCACTCATACATTACTGGTTTAATATAAAATAATACAGACTCTTTGGAAAAGTTAGGCAGTTTTAACATTAAACATTCAACTACTATATGACCCAGCAATTACACTCCTGAGTACTTATCCAAGAGAAATAAAAACCTATGTTCACACAAAAATCTGTGCATGAATGTTGGTAGCTTTATGCATAATAGTCCAAAACTAGAAATAATGAAGATATCCTTGAGGAGCGAATGAGTAAATAAACTAAGGTAGATTCAAACCATAGAATACTACTTCACAATAAAAAGGAACTAAGTATTTTTGCATACTAATGGCCAACAAACATATGAAAAAATGCTCAACATCTCTAATCATCAGGGAAATGCAACTAAAAACCACAATGAGATATCACTTAACTCCAGTGAGAATGGCCTTTATCAAAAAGTCCCAAAACAATAAATATTGGTGTGGATGCGGAGAGATAGGAACACTCATACACTGCTGGTGGGACTGCAAACTAGTACAACCTCTGTGGAAAGCAATATGGAGATACCTCAAAGAGATACAAGTACAACTACCATTTGATCCAGCAATCCCATTACTGGGCATCTACCCAAAGGAAAAAAAGACATTCTATAAAAAAGACATCTGCACTCAAATGTTTATAGCAGCACAATTCACAACTGCAAAGATGTGGAAACAACCCAAGTGCCCATCAATACATGAGTGGATAAATAAAATGTGGTATATATATATATACCATGGAGTTCTACTCAGCCACAACAAACAGTGGTTATCTAGCACCTCTTGTATTATCCTGGATAGAGCTGGAGCCCATTCTCCTAAGTGAAGTATCCTAAGAATGGAAAAACAAGCACCACATGTACTCACCATCAAATTGGTATTAACTGACTTAACTGACCAACACTTAAGTGCACATATAGTAGTAACATTCATCAGGTGTTGGGCAGGTGGGAGGGGGGAGGAGGTGATGGGTATATTCACGCCTAATAGGTATGATGTGCACCATCTGGGGGATGGACACACTTGAAGTTCTGACTCGGGTGGGGCAAAGGCAATATATGTAACCTAAACATTTGTACCCCTGTAATATGCTGAAATACAAAAACAAATTTATATAAATCTCCAGGGGATTACAGTGACTGAAAAAAGTCAATCCCAAAAGAGTACATACTATATGGTTCCATTTATATAACATTATTGAAATGACAAAATTATAGAAATAGAGAATAGATCAGTAGTTGCTGGAGGCAGGGGTCGGAGGGAGGGAGATGGACGTGGCCATAAGAGGGCAACAGGAGGGATCCTTGTAGTGATGAAATGTTTGGTATATTGACTACAGCAATGTCAAAGTCCTTGTTGTGACATTGATAGTTTTGCCAGGTGTACTACTGGGGGAAACTAGGTAAAATGTACATGGAGTCTATGCATTATTTCTTACAACTCCATGTGAATCTATGATTATCTCAAAATCAAAAGTTTAATTAAAAATGTTGAGATCTGGTAGCTCTCAGTAACATATTAAAGACTGAATTTTCATAAGATTAGTTACATTGGGTATTATTAGTATTATAATTTGAGATAGGATCTTACTCAGTTTCCCAGGCTTGAGTGCAGCGGCATCATCATAGCTCACTGAAACCTCCAATTCCTGGGCTCAAGTGATCCTCCTGCCTCAGCCTCCTGAGTAGCTGGGACTATAGGTGCATGCCACCATGCCTGGCCTGAATATTAATTATAAGGTCCTGTCAATATTTCTTTTCAACAATCTACAAGCTTAGATTTACTTCTGAAGCGATACAGCATTAGTTTTCATATTAAAAATTCAGAAAGCTTCAATAGCAGACAATATTGGGGTAATAGGAAAAAAGAACTAAGACTTATTTTTTATTACAAAAACAAAAACAAAAACAAAACCAGTTCTTAAGGAACTTACAGGCCAAATGAGGAAACAAGACCTGGATATGTGAAACAGAACAGTGTGTGGTCAAAGGCTAATTTCTGGGTAGTTAGTTCAAATGTTCTCTGGAGGAGGTTGAGCTTGAGCTGAATCTGCGGTCACATCTGGATTGAAGGAATCCTTCCAGCACTTGGCAAATAGCAAGAAAAAGTGTCCAGAAGCAGCAGGTGTAGAGATTTGGAGACTTGCCTCTTCTAGGGGAGAACATTTGTTTTCATTGTTTGGGCATAGAGGGAGATAAGAAGGAGTATTGATAATGGAGGTATTTGAACTTGATCCTCAGGACAGAGGTGAGTCAAAGTTTTAAGCATGATAATAGAGAACTCAGATGCTGGCATTGGACTGCCTGGTCTGACCACGTCATTTCCCAACTGAGAGCCACTGGGAAGGCACTTAAACTCTCTAAGCCTCTGCTTTTGTTTCCAAAAATGATACTACTCATAAGCCTCTGAGGTACTTCAGAAAGTAGTTGTTAGGACTAAGTGAGATAATGTATGTGAAGTCCTTAGCACAGTGCCTGGCAAATAGTTTCACTTGGCATACATTGGCTCTGAGCTGGTGGCGACAATGATGTGTTCTCTCCAAAGTTTGTAAACAGCTTGGGGGCAGAGATCATGGCTTATCTTTGACCATCTGACCCCTAGGACACTCCTGGCACACAGTAGGAGCCTTACTAAATTAAATTGAAAAGAGTAGTGTTCTTAAAAGATTAACTTGATAGCAATTGTCTAATCAGATTGAGGAAGGAGAGACTTTACACATGAAGCACAAGTAGAAGGCTACTGCAATGACATGGCTTCACTCCTCATGACAAGGGCCACAAGAAAAGGTTGGTTCCAGCAGGAAGGATAAAGAATAGATAAATAATGAACAATGCATTGGAAAGCCTAGTTCCTGGACTTTGATTTCATTTTAACCATGAACAGATTCCAAGCTTGACTTTAGTGTGCATATTAGGCCTCTTTTGGTGAGAAAGCCCAATGTAATCGAAAGAACATGAGTTTCAAAGTCAAATAAACACTGCTCTGTCCCTTATGTCATTTGTGTGACTTTAAGAAATGTATTTACTCTTTCAGCATCTGTAGTGAACACTGTGCTGCTCCACACTAAACCCCCTCTTCAGGGTGTTTGCACTCAGGCTCCAGCTGCTTCGTGATGGGCTGCTGGCCCACAGCTGAGGCCCTCACTGGCACCTGATCTCAGCGAACAGCCTAACACAAACTTACACCCTCTCCCTGAGAGAGAGGCATATGGCCAAGGACTGGCTGATGAAGGAATTAAAAAATCTCCACCCATTTGATTTATTGGGGACAACTCTGAAAGGCCAAACCAACTCCAGAACTTCCCTGTAGGCTCCTGCTGTAGCCTTAATTCCAAGTGCATTGTCGATCAGTTTTTCCTCTGCACCATTATGCTGCTTTCACTTCCTTAGAGGCATAAATGCTGATAGCATTTCCCAATACCACAATAATCCTTCTGCAAGCAATTCTCTAACTGCTTCTGCTTCTGCTTTGGTGCCCAGTCTTAGAGAGTATCCTTTATTCCTAATCTGTAAAATGGGGGAAAAAAAGACACACAGTTGCCAGAGAGGGTTGTGATGAGAATAAAACAAGATCATGTGCTTGGCACAAAGCCATGTTCAAGAAATGATGGCTAATGGATGAACGTTGAGGACATTATGCTAGCTGAAATAAGCCAGTCACAAAAAGACAAATTCTGTATGATTCCACTTATATGAGGTAGAGTAGTCAAATTCATTGAGACAGAAAGTAGAATGGTGGTTGTCAAGGGCTGGGAGACAGGAGGAAATGGGGAGTTAATTAATGAGTACAGGGTTTCAGTTTTGCAAGATGAAATATTCTGAAGATCCATTGCACAATATGAATATACCTAACATTACAGAACTTTACACTAAAAATGGTCAAGATGGTAAATTTTGTATGTTTTTTTAAACCACAATTTGAAAAAAAAAGCAATGATGACTACCATACCATTGTTTCTATTTAACTGACTTTAACCCACAGGCAGGTACCTTTTCTGGCTTCTGCTCCATGCTCTCATCCCGTTGGGTGGGACCTATTGTTCCAAACATGACTGAAGCTCCCTGCCTTCTCTGGTACCCTGGATATTATTGTCTCCATAATCTGATTTTTTTCCACCATTGGCTCTAACCTTCACCTGTCTCTTCAGTCTTTCAATTCTTAATGCTCTGAAATCACCCTGAGATAGGCTCAGAAGAACTCCACTGAAGCCAACAGCACTGTTGTTCCTCTTTCCTTAACAAAACGAACACTCTAAAATCATCACCATAACCTTTCAAAAAGCACATCAAATTACAACATGATTCAAAAGAAATTATACTGTGTCAGTACCGGGTTCTTGAAGAAGGGGATTGGGATCAGGAGTCTGGTGAAGTTGACAGATACAATGATGTGGTTAGATATCCTGATGGAATTTGATGCAGATTCTCTGCTTGGGGGTGAGTGTGATTACTGTTTGTACAGAGAGCAGAGTCAAGGTCAGAAAATACAGGAAAGGGGCCATCGGGCTCAAGTAGAGGACTTTAAAGTGGCCCAGGAGGGAGTTTTTGTTATTCAAGAGTTCAAATTGATCAGCAGGATAGGAGACTACTCAGAGTGAGGGTCAGGGCAGGGGTCAATATCCAGAAATTCCTGTCTAGCAAGAATAGAGAGCATGGGTTGGAATTTGGGGTGAAGTTGCATGAGGAAACAGACAAGATACAAAACATGGCCGGGAGGTTGGGAATGCCACTGCAAGATCTGGAAAGAAAGGGACGGTGCCAAGGCAGGTCTGACGACTGATCCTAAGCCAGTGGTTGTCTCCTCTGCCCTAGTTTTATGCAGCACTTCCAGTGAGGGTGGATGAGGGCCAACAGTGCTGGGCTTCTCTCCAGAGTCAGACAGGGTTCTGCAGGTTTTAATGATTACAGCAGAGAGCTTGGTCCCCTGGAAAGCCCTTGCAGTTCTAACCCAGCAAAATGCATTAAATCTGACAGGCCAGCATTTACCACCTCTGGTGTGAATGCACAGGGAAAGACAAATTGTCCCATTTGCAAACGTAGTACATATATGCAGTTAGGAGTTGCTCTACTTGTCACAGAAAAAGATTTTATATTTTAAGTAAAAACTACCTTAAGTCTGACACAAAGTTTCTACTTTCTATTTGCTTTGATTTTGATACCTGTGTTCTGTTCTAAAGACTTGGTAGTGAGAGTAGAGTGAGGGTAGGGGGATGGGGAAAAGCATTTGAAGGGCTGTCTTTGCCAAGAGGGTTTACACTTACCATGTGTATCTCCAAAGCATACATATAGACAAAATGGTGGATGTTACAGGAAGATCAATTTCAGTTCAATGCAAGAGATAACAGCCTAATGACTAGAGTGTTTGAAAATAGACCGAGCTGCTTTGCAAAGTAAGGATTTCCCCATCACTAGGTTTTTTTTTTTTTTTTTTTGAGACAGAGTCCCACTCTCTTGCCTGGGGCGAGTGCCGTGGCGTCAGCCTAGCTCACAGCAACCTCAAACTCCTGGGCTCAAGCAATCCTACTGTCTCAGCCTCCCGAGTAGCTGGGACTACAGGCATGTGCCACCATGCCCGGCTAGTTTTTTTTTTCTATATATATTTTTAGCTGTCCAATTAATTTCTTTCTATTTTTGGTAGAGACGGGGTCTCGTTCTTGCTCAGGCTGGTCTCGAACTCTTGAGCTCAGAACGATCCGCCCGCCTCGGCCTCCC
>RJWJ010041228.1:0-13621 GCA_004363605.1 Indri indri | reverse complement strand
AAGTAGGAGAACCAAAATAATGCCCAGGCCGGAAACTAACAGAGGTTCCCAGTGTCCTCCAACAGGTAAAGGAGAGGAGGATGAATTATTCAGTTGGTCACTCAGTCATTCAACAAACAAGAGCCCGATTTATGACAAGTTTAACAATTCACGCTTCCAGACAGAAGTGAGACTCATTAAAACAAACTTCTGTCTTAGCCTTCATTAAAAAACTTCATGTTTACTTTCTCCAAACATGAGAGTTTTGACTGGAATATTTAATTACCTGAGTCCATTGCCACACCTGTGAGGCGCTTTACCTCAGAACGTTGTAGTGACAGCCAAAGATGGAGTTTAAGGAGCCTGACAGAACACTACGGAACGACAACGGGACACGATCCCATATGTGGTTTGCGTAGGGGTTACAGCCATCGCTGCTTATCCGCAGTTTGCTTTCGGTTTCCCACAGAAGGCTGAGTACAGCACAATAAGATATCTTGAGGGAGAGAGAACACACTCACGTAACTTTTATTACACTGTGTTATTATAGTTGTTATATTTTATTATTAGTTATTTCCGTTAATCTAACATAGAAATCGAACTTTATCAAAGGTATGTATGTCTAGGAAAAAACAGTATATATGGGATTCAGTGCTATTTGTGGTTTCAGGCATCCACTGGTGGTCTCGGAAAGAATCTCCTGCAGATAAGTGGGGACAACTGTACTTAAATAAATATTAATAAAAACGGTGATTAAGGGACAGTGGGATTCTACCATCATCCTCTGTTCCTCCTGCTTCCAGTCCTGTTGCCCCTCTCCTAAGTTCCAAGCTGTTCTTGTAACAGGGCCTGTGCCCTGTTCCCTGCTGATAGTTTTGCCTCAAAACTCACCATCAGTTGTGTTGTTAAAAAAGGACTTCGTCTGCCATCATGATCTGCAAAATATTGACAGCGTCCTTCCCGTATCAAAGTACCAGGACACTTCGTGTATGACACCACTCAACAGCTTGCACCCAGCCACCCTCCCCGCAGTGCAGCCTCCCTCCAAAAGCAGAATGTTCATAACCCTTGCGATGTGGGCCACACAAGGATGACAGCAGTATCAAACGACAAAGGTGAACAGAAACATTTTCTGCCCCCTCGAGTAAGGAAGGCAAACATTTTGCCCAAAATTACCAAACAACATGGTGGCGTGATGGGAGGACCACTGAGTGGGAAAGAGATGGAAGCTTCCTAGAGCAACAGTGGGAAATTCCACGTGAACATTTGATAATTGGAGCCAGATCTTAAAGACTAAGCAGTCAAGTAGAGAAGGCTGGGGAGGGGGTGCCCAGCAGGAGAGCAGCACATGTGAGAACACCGTGGGGTACAAGGAGGGCCTGCCTGTTTAGGACACAACGGTGCTTTGTCCTGTCGGGTTTTATTTGCTTATTTGGTAGCAGAGGGTGCATGAACCATCCCGTAGTAACCGTTTTCTCTTTGGGATATTAGATTGATTTTTTTTTCTCATGTCTAATAAAAACGTTGCAGTGTAAACATTTGTACATACATTTTTAACAACTTTTTGGAAGTATAATTTACATACCATAAAGCTTACTCATTTTACATGCACAATTCAATGATTTTTAGTAAATTTACTAAATCGTGCCACCATCCCCATGCTCCAGTTCTAGAACATTCCCATCCCCTCAGTAAGATCTCTCCTGCCTGCTTACAATAAACCCCCTTCCCACCTCCAGCCGTGGGGAACCAGCGCACATACTTTAAATATATATGTACACTTGGGATTTTATCTTCAGTTCTGATTTCTATGATACGAATCTTTTTATGACTCTTAATACATGTTGCCAAATTGCTTTTTGAAGCAGCCATACCATTTTGCATGGCTGCCAGCAATGAATGAGAGCTGCATTTCTTTCTACACTCTGAAAAATTGGGTATCACTATTTTTAAATTTCTAATAATTTTATTTCTTACGTTTTGGCTACTGGAAACAGATCATTTTTCTATTTGTGTGTTTTCTGGTTTTATTTTGTTTTAAATGTGTTTTCACTTGTGCACTTTGCCTTTCATTGGGATTCTCTTGCTGCTCATTTGGTTTATTTGTATGAGCCACTTTTATCGCTTTCTTTTATCTTTTGTATGTCGTATGCTGCTGGTATTTTTCCCAGTGTGAGGTTTGTCTTTTTATTTGGCTTCATTTTATTATCATTTTTCGACATGTGAAGGTTCATTTTTACATGTTCAAATGTGTTGATACTTTTCTTTGCAATCTGTTTGTATTCCTTTAAGGCTTAAAGGGCTGTCTTCCCCTCCGAGGCTTTGATAAAAGTTCAGTTTTGTTTTCTGCTGTATTATTGTTAATTAGATTTAACACATTATCTTGGAACCTGTTGTTTCTGTGATCCCCTTTGTCAGATACTTAATTCTTAAGGTGTATTTCTGGAATATCTTATTCTGTGCTGGTGATGTTTTTTGATGGGTCCATGTTAGAAAGAAGACGGGAGAACTGATGCACATCCAAGGGAGGGAACCCTTATTCGCAGGTAATGAAACCAGCTGGGCTGTTAGTCTGGAAAGACATCCTCTGGCAGGGTGTAGGCTCTGCTGCTTTAACACTTTTCATGATCTTGGAAAAGTATCTGACATATTACAGCAGGGAAGAGAAGGCTCTCGGTCCAGAATGTGGTCAATGCAGGTCCACCCTACATTAGATGGGAGGTTAGATAGGAAAAACTCTTGCTCACCTCCCAACTCCAAAATTTTAGAATTCTCTACATTTTTTTAATGTATTCATTCGTTCAACAAATATTTATTAAGTATCTAATATGCTGCCTACACTATTCTAAATCCTGGGAATGCAGCAGAATAAATTCCTACCCACTCAGAGCTTCTATTCAAGGGGGAAAATGGTCAGTTAAGAAATGAATTAATATGTTAATAATGCTGGGTAATGATAAGGAATATAAATAGAAATGAACAGGGTAAGAAGTGCTATTTTATACAGAGTGCTCAAGGAAGACAATGAGTAGCCTTTGGGCAGAGATCTAGGAAATGGGAATTAATGGATGGAGTGGGGGTTGGGGACCAGGGAGCCGGCCAGGAAGGAGGAAGAACAGACACCCCAGGCCTCCATGGTCCCCATGGTGCTTGGCTTATGCGAGGGTCTGAATGTAACTGACTGATCCAGACATGGGCCCAATTTCTCACCTAAACAGCTTTATTGACTGTTGGATCAGTTGGTCTCATTTTTCAATATCATCATAAGAGCAATAATTTATTAAGCATCTACTATGTGCCTGGCTTTGCCAAACATTTCGTGTGTGTTATTTCTAATTCCCATGACAACTCTGCAAGTCTTACTGTCTCCACTTTACAGATGGGGAAACTGATATTCAACGTGTGTGTATATTGGGCTGAATACACATGTGTCTACAGAAACGTGATAGACTTCTGTAATAAAATCACACGTGAAGCTGGATGGCCAGTCCTAGACTATTCGTCTGTTTTAAACCCGTGGAGAAAGAGAACTTTAGGCACGTTGGAGGAACAGTTTCTTTATTTGAAGTCACGCTTTGAGCTGTTCTCTTTAAACTAGCAGAATTTAAAATCAGGATAATGTCCTTTCCTTTACCACCCCTTAATATCTCTAATTCTCAGCCTTGAAACAAACAAGAAATCTTTACCCCAGAGCCTTAGAGATGTATATTCTGAGTTGACCTAAGCTTCAAGTTTCCAGGAAAATAATAATATAGATAACAGAAGAAGATATAGAAGCCTACACACAGAGTAGGGCACAGTCAGAAAAATTGGGGCAGGCAAAATCTCCTTGGGAGTTTTCGAGTCTACGCCCAGATGCCCCTGTGGTTCTTTCAAACAACCCTTTCTTGTCAGCACCGCTAGGAGTTTCCATTCTTCCAGCTTGGTGGGGGCCTCTTGGGAGTCTTGCTCTCTGTAGCCTTCAGTTTGTCCTTTGCACAAGGGTGGAATTGTGACTAACAGTCCCCAATTCTAACTGAGCAAAGAATCTTTACAAAGACTTCCATTTTGGGTCCCTCGAAGGGGGAAGGGCATACTTCAGCTTAGAGAATTGCTGTGTAGCTCCCAAACCCGGCTCAGTCCAATGTCGTGCCTTCTGACAGCTGACGGTTTTAAGGTTCTCTTTTTAGCACAGTTCTTTAAAAATTAAATGAGACATGAAGTCATGTTACAGAAGCAAGCTCCTGCCCTGGCCTGCAGGGCCATTGTGCAGATGGAGCCCTTGTGGTGCTGAAATGGGGCCCCTCCAAAAACAATTCTCTCAGATCCCTTTTATTTATTTAGTTAGTTATTTTAAAATTGATACATAACAATTATATAAATTTATGTGATACACGTGATATTTTGATACATGCAAACAATATGTAATGATCAAATGAGGGTAATTGGAATATGCATCACCTCAAACATTTATCATTTCTTTGTGTTGAACATTTCAAATCTTCTCTTCTAGCTATTTTGAAATATACAATACATGATTGTTAACTGTAGTCACCCTACTATGCTATGGAACACTAGAACTTACTGCTTCCATCTAACCGTATGTTTGTACCCATTAACCAACCTGTCTTCATCCCCCTCACACCCTTCCCAGCCTCTGGTAACCGCCATTCTCAGGTGCCCTTTCTTAGAACTGCACTAGATGGCCATGTGGTTTATGACCATGTCTTAATTTTGATGTGTTTTGATTTCAAAGTTTTTTGTTACCAAAATATTTGCTTCTCAAAGATGCCGACAGGCGATAATGACAAAGAGGAAACTGAATTGAATTTGAATTTCGTTGTCAAGTCACTTCAGTCCCAACCGAAAAGGCAAACACCAGCCCTGTGGTTTGGGGCTTCTCTGAGATTTCCCCACAAGTAACAGGGCTCCACTCTCACCCTGCAGAACTGATATGAAAAGTAAATGAAATTAATATCTGCAAATGCAATTTTCTTCCTCCTTCTCATAGTAAGTTTAATTTCAGAGTAGCAAATATTTGGGAAATCAAAGTTGCAGAGTCTTGTGTTTGCACAGAGGTTTTATATAGATTTGTCTCCCAAAAGGTGGGGCAGGGGCCCAGGAGCACTGCCATGAGGCGTGCAGAGGAGAGGTGACCAGCGTCTGTGTGAAAACACAGCTCATCGAGGCTGCTCGCGGCACCTGGCTCTGCCCACAGGGCATCACTGTGGCTGTCTTGGACTGGGCACTCACCATGACATCCCGGCAGTAGGCCCTGCCTCCCCGGCCACTCGCTCCTGCGCAGGCCATCGGAGACTGCTGGGGGTGGAGGGTGCAGTTCTGCATGGCTGCCTGAGTTCTGTCTCCCAGGCAAGTGGCCAGTTGCCTCTGCCCCAGTTGTACCACCTTTGGTGGGCACTGGGCCTGGTGGCCTTTCCACCTCCTACCCACGGTCCCACTGAACACAGCCCTGGGCCTGTTGCACACAGCTCCCAGCTCCGCCCGTGGGCGGGCAGCCTCTCCCGGTTCCTCTCTTGCCTGCTGCTCTCCACTTCCCTCCATCTCATTTCTAAAGCTCCAAACAGTTCATCTCCAAAAAGAAGGGACTCCCAGTGAGTGGCTTCTGCATTCATCCAACAAATGATTTCTCTTCCAGACTTTATCAGCCTCTTGTTCCCATCTCGGTCAAAACGTTAGCCACAGCAGAAAAAAGAAAGGAACCTCCAGAAGAATATAGCACCACATTGGGCAATGGCAGCTTTACCTCTGCCCACAGGCTGGGTGTGGCTGTCGGTGGACATGGGGGCTGGGCAGAAAGGCCTCTCCCCTTAAAACGCCCAACTTGGGTCCTTGGGGTCCCCTCACTACCCCCATCCCTGCATCGTGGCTGCTTCCTTGGCTCTCCGTTGCCCTTCATGCTGGGGGCCTGCCCGGGGCTCAGCTCCTCTCCACTGCCCACGCTACCATCCGTCTGCAAAGCAGAGCCCAGGCAGTTGTGTGCCTTGGGCCCAGGGAAACTTCTATCAGCCTATCAAGACAGGATTCAGCACCTGGCTCTTGGGTATGACTGCTAGGTGGAATAAAGGACAAAGATTTCAGGAAAAAAGAAAAGGTGGGCTGGGGTATCCTTTCTTGTGGTCTGAAATGGTCCTTTTGCTGCATTGCTCTGTATAACTCATTTACAGAGTTGGAGACACCACTTTATCAATGAGTATACCAGTTCTCCTGTGTGTCTATGTGTGTCCATTGTCATTCCAAGTCCTTCCTCATGGATGAGGTGCCCTCTGACCCTCACATTGGCTGGCTGAGCCTTTGATGTGATTTGAGGCCTCATTTTGGCATAGGAAGTGAAGGGACTTTTGTTTCTGCCATAGAAGCTTTATTCGTGTACATGGGGTTCCTGTCTGTCTGAGGTGCAAGGCTGACATAGAAGGAAGGGTTCTCTGATGCCCATCACATGACAGCTGTGGCCACAGTCCTCACTCACCTGCCAGCCACAAGAAAGATGGTCCCTATTCCCCTGCCAGGAGACTGAACAAACATAAGGTTTATAATAACAGCAATTACAATAATAGTAATAGTAGAAATAGTAGTAATACCGGCAGCTAACCTTTACTGACTGCCTGCCAGACACTATATTTTTTTCTATTTAATTCTGATCATAACCCTATGGGATAGAGACCATGATTATCACCAGGAAATCAAAGACCAGTAATCTTGCCAGTATTGAACAGTGTGTATGCACATATATACACTGGAAATGGCCTCGTTCCTTTCCTAGTAAAACCTCCATGAAAACTCTATGAGCACCACCTTTTTTCTCCAGCTGAAGGCTCCGCGTCTGTTTGCAAGCCTACTCTCTGGATCTCGTGAGTTGCAAACGTGTGGAAAGCATCAGTTGACGTTAATAGCATCGTGTTGATATGTTTGCGTGTGTCCTGTTTCCCACATTGGGGAATAAACAGTGGTCAGGGACTTTGAGGTCTTTCTAGCTCTCTAGCATGTGGCTCAGAGAGTGTTTCCTGAATGGTCTGGCCAAGGCTAGGGGTGGCATCTGCTAGGCGAGGCTGCTACTAAGTGTACCCTCCTATTATCAGAAATATTGGTTACCCAGCTTCTCTGCCCAGGCAAGCTTTTATACAGCAAGTAAAACAAGCCTAGAGATGACACTGGACTCAGTCTGCAAGCAGCAGGGCTGGAAGCGAGTGATCTGATTGTGGAAGAAACCAAAACATGCTAAGTAGTGAATCACAGTCTAAAAGAACAAGCAGTCGAGGCCATTTAGCATGGGAATAAGCGACCCCTCAAGCTTCCACGGGCCTGAAGACTTCATCATAGGGCAGTATTTTTTATTTGTCAAACATACACATGTCCATGCACACATATATATGTATCAAATTATGTGCTGGGCACCATTTAATCACTTCATTGCTATTAAGTCATTTTATCTTCAATAGCCCTGTGAAGTAGGTACTGTAGTTACCTTCATTTTACAGATGAAGAAACAGACACAGAGAGGTAACTTGATCAAGAGCCTAGAGCTAGGAAGTTACAGAGCAAAGATTAACACCCAGCCACATGGCACAATAATTCATTATGATGACACTTATATATTAGGTCATTAAATATGAATTGTCCAATTTCAAATCAAAAGTGTAGTTTATTACATCTCAAACATGAAGCAGTACAATTAAGTATGCACCTAAACTATCAACACAATTTTGCCATCTTAACAATAGCATGTTTATTCCAGCAGCGAAGAAGCCTGGAGAGTGAGTGGTGATGAAATTGCCAAAGGTGTTTCCCATAGCTTGCTAAGAATTGAATATTTTTCCTTGCAAGAAGTGGTCAAAAGCCTGGAAGAAGTGTTAGTCAGTTGGTGCAAGGTCTGGTGAATATGGTGGATAATAGAGAGTTTCCAAGTCCAGCATCTATAGTTTGAGCAGCGTTGTTTGTCATCATGTGGTCGAGCTTGTCTTGCAAGAGGATTGGCCCATCTCTGCTGAGCAATCTCAGCTGCTTAATTGCAACAGTCCTCATCATTTCATCCAATTGGTTGCAGTAGACAGCTGCTGTAATCGACTGACCAGGTTTCATGAAGCTGTAGTGGATAATACCAACGCTGGACCACCAAACAGACACTATTAGCTTTTTTTTTGATGAATATTCGGTTTTGGACTGTGTTTTGGCATTTCGTCTTTATTCAGCCATTGTGCCCAATGCTTGCGATTGTCATAAAGAATCCATTTTTCATGAGCGGTGAGAGATATAGATCCTCTTTCAGTCTTCTACATGTGGCTATCCAATTTTCCAGCACCAGTTATTCAATAAGGATTCTTTTTGTCAGTGTATATTGCTGTCTACTTTGTCAAAGATCAGATGTTAATGTGTGGATGGTTTTATATCTGGGTTCTCTTTTCTGCTCCATTGGTCTATGCCTTTATTTTTGTGCCAGTATCATGCTGTTTTGGTTACTATAGACTTGTAGTATAGCTTAAAGTCTGATAAAGTGATGCCTGCAGATTTGTTCCTTTTGCTTAAGGTTGCTTTGGCTATTCAAGCTCTTCTCTGGTTCCAAATGAAGCATAGAATTATTTTTGCTAGATCTGTGAAAAATGACATTGGTATTTTGATGGGGATTACATTGAATCTGTAAATCACTTTGGGTAGTATGGACATTTTAACAATGTTAATTCTGCCAATCCATGAGCATGACATGTGTTTCCATTTGTTTATATCATCTACGATTGCCTTCCTCAGTGATTCATAGTTCTCTTTGCAGAGATCTTTCACAAAAATTAATTCAAGGTGGATAACAGACTTAAATCTAAGACATGAAACCATAAGAATTCTAGAAGAAAATGTTGGGAAAACTTTTCTAGATATTGGCCTAGGCAAAGAATTTATGAAGAAGATCCCAAGGGCAATCACAGCAACAACGAAAATGAATAAATGGTACTTGATTAAATTAAAAAGCTTCTGCATAGCCAAGGAAATAATCAACAGAGCAAATAGACAACCTATATAATGGGAGAAAATATTCACATGCTGTATACCCGATAAAGGGCTAATAACTGGAATCTATAAAGAACTCAAGCGAATTAGCAAGAAAAAAACCACACAACCCCATTAAAAAGTGGGCAAAAGACATGAATAGAAACTTTTCAAAAGAAGATAGACTAATAGCCAATAAACATATTAAAAAAATGCTCAAGGTCACTAATCATCAGAGAAATGCAAATCAAAACCACAACGAGATTTCCCCTAACCCCAGTGACAATGGCTTTTATCAAAAAGTCGCAAAACAATAGATGCTGATGTGGACGCAGAGAGAAAGGAACATTTATACACTGTTGGTGGGACTGCAAACTAGTGCAACCTCTATGGAAAATAGCATGGAGATTCCTCAAAGAACTAAAAGTAGACCTACCATTACCATTTGATCCAGCAATCCCACTACTAGGTATTTACCCAAAGGAAAAAGAGTCATTTTATAAAAAGACACTTGCTCTAGAATGTTTATTGCAGCACAATTCATAATCGCAAAGATGTGGAATCAACCCAAGTGCCCATCAATTCATGAGTGGATTAATAAAATGTGGTATATGTCCATGGGTTTTGACCAAGACAACCTGGATAGATCAGACGTGGAGTCTTAAAGCCCAGTCCCAACTGTGTCTTCATACAGCCCTAGTGGAGAGAGGATAAAATATGTTCAAAAGTAACCATAGTATATAGTCCTTAACCTTGAAGTAACCTGTTTTGTTAGCAAATGAATCAAAAGCATCAGCCTTCCTTGTGCATCCCACACATACCGAGCATAGTCCCAGATGCTTTATACATACTTAAAGAGAATCCCTGTTTGTCGTTTTGTAATCCATTGTGGAATGAATTAAAACTAAGACATCCCTGGGTTATATGATCTTCCTCAGTAAAATTTTAAGTTACAAACAAGGGGATGTAGCTGTAAAGTGTGAGCTGCTGAAATTTCATTCTTCCCGATGAGAAGTTGGTCCCCGGAATGGATTGTTCATTTGGCAATTTCCTGGTCAAAGGCTGAGTCGTCTATATACCTATTATAGCATAAACTCTCACCAACGTAAAGGGCTTATTTGGAGCTTGCTGATGCTTTCATGCTTTGAGATACATATAGCTCATAAATCAGCCGAGATGTATGTATCACCTACCTGTCTTGTGCCTAGTGGTCATTGATAAAAGCTGGATTCTCTTGCAAGGCGACATATACAGAGAGAAAACTGATTACAAGTAACTGTTTCAGGCTCCGCTTTGAATTTCTCATTTACGTGTTCTTTTTTTTTTTTTCCTCCAAGGGTCGGGATTACTGTTCGGAAGAAGAGGATATCACATAGCACCGATTCTACCACACAAACCAGGAGCTACTACTGTGTAAATAGGTTACACCCCAGTTGAAATCTTTGCAAAGGTCGGTTCTCTTCAACAAACAGCACAGCAAAAGAAGATCGTTCCATACCGTATGCCCCATTCAATTACAGTGTTTCTTAATGAACTTGCAAAGGAATATCGCTAAAAACAAAAAACTATTATCGAACTTTCTTTGTTGCTGCTAGTTAAAACTCGTTGCAACTTTTCACTTCTCTTGTGTCCAGGTATGCAGCAAAATTCTGCAGTTTCACCTTAAAGATACTGTTGGTTTTACAGATGCTCTCCAACCTATTTTCTATAAGATGAGGTAGTGGTGAACTCACATATCAAACTTCTCTTCTAGACCGGTTCTGCTTCTAAGACAAGCATCTCCTGCCCTCTCTCCCTCCTCCCTGTCTCTCCCAAGCAGTCCAGAGACGGACTGAGCCTTGCTTCTCACTGGCAATGTTGAGCTTTGGAGATGGGATGGTTGCTATGGCAAGCCTTGTTTCTCTACTTGGAAGAAGTAGAGAGGCTATTATCAATTAAAAGCATGTTGCGATATGACTCCCGGAAGTGACAGAGGAGCGAGTGGCAGGTTGTTTCATTTAATAGGTATCTTAATCAAGGATTAAGCTTGCAACATTGGCTTCGCTCAGATGCAGATGGAAGTGTGATCATAACCATTTTGAATCCCTCTTCCTCACTTTTTTTTTTCTAAGAAAATAAACATTTTACTGTTTTTATGTATCCTTGTCTTCTCCCATTCATCCAGCTCAGTGTTTTAAAATGATCCTTGGGTGTGGAAGTTGAGCCCTCCTTTGCGGTGACGCTGATGATTGGCCTAAGTGGCTCCCTTCCCTTCTGCCAATAATCTACGAAGCATTAGCAGGGTTGTAAGTGGTCCCAAGAGGTGAGGGGACATCCCATGACTTTTTAGGAGGGCCTTGAAACCACCCTGTTCCCTTTCATTTCATGAGCAAATAAACCATCTTATTTCATGATTCTCCCCCTTCAGAATGCCACATGAGCCTTGCCACTTCCTTTTTCTCTTACTTCCAGCACTGGATAATACATGAAAAGCGTTTGCCTACTCGAAAACGTAGTGCATTTACACTGGTGATGATGTTTGGAGATGAGAAAGCCAAAATCCCCTGGCAGTGGTGGGGAATGTTGACTGTGTGTTCAGTAGAGTTTATTTTTCCATATTATATGAAGAGAATGATCTCTTCTCAAAGACAGAAGTAATATTTTTAACAAATATTGTCACAAGTAAATAGCAATCAAAAGGAGAAAATAACTTTTGTATTTTTTTAACGTGTTTGATAGCTTTGACGAGGGTTCTCTTTGTTACTTTTGGGGGGGCACCCTATTAAATGCCACGCCAGCAGTCCGGGTCTGGGTTGGTCCCACAGAAATGCAGGAGCACCGTATGTGTCTCTTTTTTGTGGTCGTGAATTTGAAGGGCCTTGGTATCAGCCACACTGCCACCCTCCAAAGGTGGGTAGTTAAGATGTTCCCTATAAATTTGTCCTTGCTGAGAAAATGAGCCTTGACTTTAAAATCTATCCACATAATTGATGTCACCATTGATGGGTTCATGGTGAGATTCCCTGTCTCCTTCTAGACTCGGGGCGGCAAAAGTGAAGGTTAGGAAACTCGGTCAAGTGCTGTAGAAAATGGACTCAGATATTAGCAACAAAAATCCCTTAATTCTTTCAGCCAGCAGCAGCTATTTTGGGGAACAGCTGTGGTTGTTACATAAATAGAGATGCAGCCAAAATTTTAGGCTTTTTATCCTGCTTCGAGCAGAAAAATGCAGGGAGAGTCAAGTAGCCTAGGGTTTTAGGTTCCCTCCCCTTGTACGGTTTTTGGCCAAGTGACTAAAATAGTTTTCCACAACTGTAAACGAACTGCTAAGCCCCACCTCAAACTTGTTCACTGGGGACTTTGTTCACTGTTTTAGGGATGACCTTTTCCAGCATTTCTTGTTCTTATCAAGCAAGAATGAGGCAAATGCTAAGTGTCTTCCATCTAATTCCTCTACTTGGTGTCTCAGACAGTGTCTTCCCGGAAAATCACCACCCTCTTACCAAAGAGGAAACACGCTCATCCCGTTTTTCTCATGGTCACGTTTAACATTTTGACATGTTTCACATGTACATAGAACCAAGTGCTTCTTGGGAACCTGACTTTTGAGTGTTTAATAAAACTGGAAGTGTCATTCCCCTGAACTGGTAGCTTTTCACCTGGAGCTCTGTCTCCCGCGTTTAACCCTGGACACATTTTTGATGTGCACAAGTGATTTCATCTTCAGACACATTTGGTACACCTAGAAATAGATCCGAAAAATGGGGTGGTTGAGTGGGTTGGCATGAAATGCTTGGTTATGTTAACAACACTCAAAACTCTGTTTTCCATTTGTTGGTTTTAATCATAAAATTGTCAAGTGATTTGTGTTTGTACTTTATCTTTTTTATACCTTCTGAAAGGATCTAAAGCAAAAATATTTTGCCTTTTTTCCCCCCTGTGTATCTGAACATTAAGTAGATCGCCTCAGATTCAATGGAAAAAATAATCCAATGTACATGCTGGTGGATCCTGCCGGTTATCTCTGCAGGGCTCAGGGAGGTGGAAGGAGGGAGGCAGAGAAGTGGTCTGGTGGGTAGAGGTGGGAAAATGAAGAGAAGGACACTGAGATTTAGCATAGGGGGTTAATAGGCTGGCTGCACACGGAAGCAACTGGAAGTCCAGCTGCCTAGTGGCCAGTGGGTGAGGCAAGGCTGTCAGCAAGATTTACAGCTGAGCTACACACACCTTAGATACTGTGAGCTGCAGAGTGGTAAAAGTTCATCAGTGTACGCCCAGCTTTCTTTTGGTTGGCAGAGATTCAGGACCATGGAGTACTATTCTCATAATACGTGTTTGTTGCAGGCAGAGAACCTTAAAAGAGAGAGGCTTTTACCTCGGTGATGCCTCCTAGCCCCAGGCTTGAACAGTGAGCATGGAGTGGTCTATTTAGGGACAAAGAAGGGACAAAGTCCAGAGATGAGAAAACCAGGTCAGCCCTCAGAAACAGTGGCAGCCACACACACAGCAGCCTGCTGGGAGACAGGTCTCTCCCTGTCTACAGGGCCCACGACCTGAGTCTGGGCTTTGATGACTCAAATAAGAAATGACCTGACCCAGGAGTAGCCTTGGTTCTTACTCCCCTGAGCTGGCTCCATCCTCCTTCACACTGTCAGGCAAGGACACGCCTCTGTGTCAGGGGCTCGGCCAG
>RJWJ010041227.1:0-13602 GCA_004363605.1 Indri indri | reverse complement strand
GGTTCACATTATGCCAGACACCCCTGAAGTTGTACTAGCTAAACAAAACCAAATAAATTACAGTGAGGTAAGCAATATTCATGAATATTCATGGTGCAGGATATCTTTTCTTTACAATGTACTTTATAAATCCAATTTATGATTGTTTATGTCTATTTTAGAAATTATATAAACTTGGCCTAGAAGAAGCCAGGAAGAAAGGCTGTGATATACGGCTAGATGCTATTCCTATCAAGGCAGCCAAGGCCTCCAGAGACATTGCCAGTGAAGTAAGTACACCCAGAAAGTTCTTCGCCTTAGCACTGGCCTAAAGATTTTCTTTCTCCCCTTGATTTATAGTGGAGCAAGTAAGCTATGAGGGTAAAGCTGTTGCTAGCAGTTTATTTTTTCAGTAAATGGTTTAAAGTAATGGTGATGAAATTCCCAACACAAAGGCCAAATTCTAGCTATGATTGGGTCTACAGCGACATGCATTTCAAAATGTCCCTTTGCTGCTGAACAAAGCATTGGCTACTTGGCTCTAGTTCAGATAATTTTTTTGGCTTTTCCAATGATGTATTTCATTTTTTATATTTTGATAGATTTAGAGGTACAAGTGATTTTTAATTACATAGATTAATTGTGTAGTGGTAGTGTTTGGGTTTCAGTACACCTGTCTCTTGAATAGTGTTTATTACACCTGATATGTATTAACAGCTTTTTTTCCCTCACCCCCCACCCACCCATGCCCTCTGGTATATTTCTTATATACAGTCAGACTCATTACAGGGTTCCTTCAAAACCCGACTTATGCTCTATAAACCAAGGAATCTACGAAGGCTGTGTGAAAAGGAACATTACTCAAAGTTCAACCATCTATGTGGATCATACTTGTCTCTGTATCCAGTGATTGGCTGTGGATATTTGCTTTCTTTAAAAGATGGATTTGCTCACATTTCTAAAAACTTTTATTCTTCCATTTCTTTTGTCCATAAGTCAAAAATATATTTTTCCTTTATTTGCAAAATATGGAAATTAATCATCATAATTTAAAAATAAATATTCAACAATCAGAAAAGGATGAAATATATTAATGGACACTCATTGAATGAAATACCTGATGCCATTATAAATCACATTTATGAAGAATATTTGACACAGAGAAATGCTTATATAATAACTGAAGAGAGCAGGCACAAACCCATATGTAGTATGACTTCTAACTTTATTGTTCCCCCACACATATACCACAAAAAATTAACTCCGAGTGGCAGAATCATGTCTTAATTTTTATTTTCTTTTTGGGTATATATTGTATATTTCATTTATTTTCTAAATGGTTACAAGATGCATGTATTGTATGTAATTTATATATTTGGGGAAAATCATTATTTTTTATGAATAGGAAAATTTAGACCTAGTAATTGCTTTTTACTGAAAGTTCGAACATGTGACTATCAGTCTTTTCCTTCTTCTAGTTCAAGTACAAAGAAGGTTATCGTAAGCAGCTTGGCCACCACATTGGGGCCCGAGCCATCCATGATGACCCCAAGATGATGTGGTCCATGCACGTGGCCAAGATCCAGAGTGACAGGGAGTACAAGAAGGACTTTGAGAAGTGGAAGACCAAGTTCAGCAGCCCAGTGGACATGCTGGGAGTGGTCCTGGCCAAGAAGTGTCAGGACCTGGTCAGCGACGTGGACTACAAGAACTACCTGCACCAGTGGACGTGCCTGCCCGACCAGAGCGACGTCATCCATGCTCGGCAGGCCTATGACCTCCAGAGCGATGTGAGTACTGAGGATCATAAACACATGCAAAGCTGGGAAATCAGTGAATTAACTCCCTTTCGAGGAGATGGCAATAGGCAGCACCAAGCCCACCAGCCCCTGCAAGGGGAGAACGGCATGCCTTCCTTTTTCAGGAGAGTTAATCCGTTAACCCGCCAGACCAAAATGTAATATTGTCTAATGCTCCGCCTGTCCACCAGACTATATTTTAGAGAGTGCTTTTACTTGATTTCATACCCCTCAGTTGAAAATGCATTTCCAATGCAGGAATAAATATTTATTATTTGTGTCAACAGAATATATACAAGTCAGATCTCCAGTGGCTGAGAGGCATCGGCTGGGTGCCCATTGGCTCTTTGGAGGTGGAAAAATGCAAAAGGGCAACTGAAATTTTGAGTGATAAAATCTATCGCCAGCCTCCAGACCAATTCAAATTTACCAGCGTGACTGATTCTCTGGAACAAGTGTTGGCCAAGAATAATGCCATCACTATGAACAAGGTGAGGCTTCAAAGTTCAGAGAATCAAGATGGGCACCTGAACTAAATCAATGAAAAAGACATTATTGAGAAAAGACAGCAATGAACAACAAAAGGCATCTATCATCTGCCTACCTATCTATCATCTACTTGATATACGTCATTTATATTCTGATATTTACTGCAGTTATTGTTTCATGGTTTTGATATAATGGCATATTTTTATAGAAAAATAGTCTTTGCATAAAAGATGCTTATTCTCACTTTCCTTTTAATTAACATACATTTCAGATTATCAAAAGGCCCTTATAATTATCTGTTCCACTGTGAACTAATTACTTAAAGATGTGTATAAAATACATAATGTGTATAAAATCATCATTTGTGGCCGGGTACGGTGGCTCATGCCTGTAATCCTAGCACTCTGGGATCTGAGTGCTAGGAGCTGAGCGGGGAGGATCATTTGAGTTCAGGAGTTTGAGACAAGCCTGAGTAGGAGCGAGACCCCATCTCTACTAAAAACAGAAAAAATTAGCTGGGCATGTTGGCATGCTCCTGTAGTTCCAGCTACTCAGGAGGCTAAGGCAGGAGGATCGCTTGAGCCCAGGAGTTTGAGGTTGCTGTGAGCTAGGCTGATGCCATGGCACTCTAGCCTGGGCAGCAGAGTGAGCCTCTGTTTCAAAGAAAAAAAATATCACCATTTGTTTTTTTGGTTATAAAGTTTTTGTGACTCTGAAATTCCTGTTAATTATACATGGAATGTTTTTTCTGATGAATGTATGTGTTTTCTCTGATAGCGTTTATACACAGAAGACTGGGACAAAGACAAGACTCAGGTCCACATAATGCCAGACACACCAGAAATTATGCTGGCAAGAATGAACAAAATCAACTACAGTGAGGTGAGAGCAGATGCTAATTCTTTGACATTTGCATGCTGTTTCTTATTTCAATTGATCTATTCCATAGTGATATAATACCAAACGAAAGCTTTATAAAGAATCTTTTTTTCTAGCTTCATGTGAATAACAACTCTTGCATTTCTCATAAATGTTAAACTTTCAGTAATATGAATAATCACTTAGGAAGTACAAATTACAAGAACTAATGATTTAAGCAGTAACCATAAAATTATATAGACCATTTTATTTTATTAATTTTTCAAGTTAGGAAATTTGCAATAGACCAAATATACATGTATCTTCCCCTTATGCTAAAGCATAGCTATAGTAAACATATTTTCTGTATATGATATATTGTTCCTAATTTATAGTTTAGGGACAAAATTTAAGATTTTTAGTGTATAAGATTAAAGTCAAGGACTGAAATCACAGTACCACCAAGTAACACTGAGAGCAAGAGAGAGAGAGAGAGAGAGAGAGAGAGAGAGAGAGAGAGAGAGAGAGAGAGAGAGAGAGACACTCCTGTTCAGTGCATATGTTAGCAAGCTCATTTCCTTTTCCATTTCAGTGAGCGGAGGGCCACGTGCCCTCGTCCCAGACTCGCAGATGCTTAGGCAGAGAGGCCAGCCTTGCTCCAGTGCAGAAATTCACCTCCCTCATGCAACAGGTTGCTGAACTGCCTTTGCTTAAGTGGTCTCAGTGACGAGGAATTTATCCCACAGATCAGTCCATTTGTTATGGAAACTTTATTAGGAAGGGCTTCTGGTGTATCGAGTCACAACACTTCTCTCTGCAAATCCACGTAGTCCTCTGAAGCTGCGCAGAACAGATCTGTGCCCACCCCAGAGAAGGAGCTTTTCCTTGCCTTCTGCACCCCAGTTCTCTTTCTAGTCCACTTTCCTGGGCCTTCCTCACATGACATCCCTGTTAAATGTGACTCTCAGAACTGAACAAAATACTGTGAGTGAGGGCTGACTGGTGTGGAATATAGTCGATTATCATATTTTCTCTTCTGGACATTTGACCTCCATTTCGGCACCCTGTGCTCCCCGGGCTTGTTGGCAGCTGTCACTGCTGGTGCACACAGAACTTGGGATGAACTGAAACTCTAAGATATTTTATGTAGGCTAAAGCTACGTTTCCTTTATCCTGCATTTATGCATTTGGTCGTTTATCTCGGTTCAAAGATTGACGTTTATCTCTATGCAATTTCTTCTTCTTAGACTGAGCCTATGTGTTTAAGCCTGCGGAGATTTTTGTGAATCTAAGATGCTGCCTGCAGATGTATTAGTTATTTCAGCCGACTTTGCGCCACCAGCAAGGAAAATATTGTTTCTTTGGCAGCATAGATCAATAGAATATCGCTCTTCTGCAGAATATCATTTAGAGAATTTAGATAAGATTGCCACCATCTTAAGTAATTTCATTTTTGGAATGATACTGTAATTTTAGTGCTTGTATAAATAGCTCTCAATTGTCACCAAAAACTAAAAACATCAAGTCCTACTGTCAAATCAGAAAGGATTGAATTTTTAGCTAAACCTGTAGTATAGGTCCTGTATTGTTATAAGAAAGCATGTGCTGTATGTGCAGAAATTTCAGGAAACAAAGGGGCCCTGTATCTAGCCACTCAGCATTTCTGGAATTCTCAAGCCTGTCTCTGTGGAAAAGCTCAGAGACACTACAGTGCGGCTGCCAGTTGGAGGAGGCCCAGGTGCCCCCTCCTTCCCCCTGCAGACCCCACTCCACCCACCCTGACCACGACATGCCCAGCGGCACTCCCCTCTGCTGCGGAAAAGAAGAGAACTTTTGTGTCGGTTTCCTATTTTCTGTAGAATTAAGCACCAACTTCTTATCTTAGAATCAGGTGTTCAAGGTCCAACTCCAGGCTCTCCTCAGTCCCCTCCTGCCACGTGTCCCCGAGGCCTCACCCCACTTCCTTCCATACCCTTGTGCTTCCATCGCCCTATGCCTTGATTCGTGTGATTTCCTCTGCCCTAGACATCTATTGAAACCCTGCTCATCACTCAAGGTCCAACTCAAAGGTCACCCCATCTGCAAGAACTTCCCTGATCTCTCGTCAGAGTAAATTACTCCTTCCTGGAGCTCTTCCTTAGTAATGTGGTTTGACTTGTCAGCAGTCAGTTGCACAGGTTTTCAGTCTTTCTGTCAGTTCTCCCAGGAACCCTAAGTCGAAAGAGGTGTCAACTTCGTCACAGACCATAGTCAGTGCAGAATAAACGTGAACCGAATTCATTGCCATGGTCAACAGTTAGTCGAGTCTTTCCCTTCTATCCACATTTTTCCACCTTAGGCCTGTGAGTTTCAGCTTAATTTTTCCAGTAATTTTCAAACCTGATTCATTGTTTTAACTAGAAACTTTAAAACATATTTAATATGTATCTAGTTAATTCAGCATAAGCTTTAAAGTAAAAAATAAAGGTGCAGTGGTCTTCATAGGCATCATTTTTAAGTCTTCACTTCAGCAAACATGTAGAAGGCTTAGAACTTTTGAAAGTAAGATTATTGTAGGCATTATCTCTGGAGAACTTAGTGAATTATTTCAGTCCTCAGTCAGTTTTTTGATATGAATGTCAACACCTAACTGATTTTATTTTTTGCCCCAATTTAGAGTCTTTACAAACTTGCCAACGAAGAAGCAAAGAAAAAAGGCTACGACTTGCGAAGCGATGCTATCCCGATAGTGGCGGCCAAGGCCTCCAGGGACATCATCAGTGATGTGAGTTGTCAATTCTCTTCTGAGTATGTGATCAGTCTGATGTGACATTTTCACCAAACTAAATCTTGAAAAAGAACTTTTCTGGACCTTTGAATATCTATCCTGATGTATTTGTGTGGGAATTTTCAAAAGCCTAGTTTTGGGGAAAATGAAAATTTGTTGCTTATAAAAGGGGTTTGTAAGACCTGTAAGATACAGTGTCTTTGGTGAAAACTGGTCCACTGAGAATAGAGAAAGATTCATTGATGTGTAAACTATTAGAGGGCAGCTGCAGGCCTGGAGATGCTAATATAAAAATTATCATTATGCTTATAGAAAGTGTAACTCACAAACTTTAAGTTCTCCCAGTAAGAATCAAGGCCTGGCTTTATGTAGCATTTTAATATACAATATTTAAAAGTGCATATGACACTTGCTATTAGAATTCAACCTTGCAAGATTATGAAAAGACAGTAGCTGATCAGTATCAAAGGTGGCTGCTGACCTAACAATAGCTCCTGGCCATGGAGCACATACCTCCCAGAGTAAAACTATCATTCTTTCCCCATCCTTAGTGATTCCTGAGGAACAGATTACTGCTGTAAAAATCAAGGCCCACTACTCAAGATTATAATAATATGTAATATGCTGTCCTTTATATTGGAATATCATGTTAGTGACTCACTTTAGTTTATGTATATTGGACCCTCCCAGCAAATGGATTTATGCCAATAATAATAAATAATGAAATAATAATAACCAAGAAGTATTTAGAACTCTGTGCTAAGAGCTTCACATGCATTATCTCCTTTATTCTTCATAATTACCCTGAGATGTAGATTTCATCATTATCCCCATTTTGTAGATTATTTAAGCAACTTGCCTAAATCAAACTCTTAGTGGGTGGTAGAGTTGAGACTCCAGACAACCTCATTTCTTTCCACTGTACCATATTGCCTCCTGCTGATTCACCTATACTTCCGCAGTCAGTTGCCTTTGAGACTAGAAGCATGTATTTTGGATAATTGGCTTAGATTCCAGAATCAAGTCATTGGACGTGAATAATAAAAATATTTTTGGCCCATGTGAGACTAGAACCCGTGACCTAATTAGGAGCATGCTCTGACCAGCTGGGATGCTACATCAGCTTTACTAGCATAATGAGTTTTCAAAATCATGCTGAAAATTTACCACTGCCACTGAATGCATGAATCCAATATGAAATAATCAATTCTCCTCTGTTGCTACTACAGGTAGTCCTTGCCCTCGAGTACATCATGCTTGCAGGAGCCAGTCACTCATTTTACTGCTTATTAAATACACAATACCACCAAACGCAGCCCTTTCCTGACATGCTTTTATATACAGGATCCAATTCTCCAGCTTCCCTGGTTCGAATGGCCTCTCCCTGACTCCAGCAGGTTACCTTTCCCAGGCAGGGTGGTGTGTGCTTAGTTTTCAGAATTATTACTTATCACCAGGCTAGAGGTGATTTTGTGTATATACTACAATTATATGAATTTTATCTATTTTACTACCTTGACAGGCTTCCAGGATAAAGGCCAGGCTACTGGCTTGAGTTGGTCCTTATTAACAAAAGTCAAGTAACTGTGATATAAGCAAGATGATTTTGTATACACTTGTGGACTCTAAGAGTTTGTAATAAAAACCTGATGTGTGCATTTTCATTTCAGTACAAATATAAAGATGGTTACCGCAAGCAGCTTGGCCACCACATTGGAGCCAGGGACATTCACGATGACCCCAAGATGATGTGGTCCATGCATGTGGCCAAGATCCAGAGTGACAGGGAGTACAAGAAGGACTTTGAGAAGTGGAAGACCAAGTTCAGCAGCCCAGTGGACATGCTGGGGGTGGTGCTGGCCAAGAAGTGCCAGACCTTAGTCAGTGACGTGGACTACAAGAACTACCTGCACCAGTGGACGTGCCTGCCTGACCAGAGCGACGTCATCCATGCCCGGCAGGCCTATGACCTCCAGAGCGATGTGAGTGTAGCATCTGTAAAGGAGCTGTGTGTAGAAATGATTTAAACTATGTGAAAGTTATCTTTTACATGCAATCACTGACCTACCCGAGTTAAGATTTACTGACCAGTGAATGAGATTTGAATCAGAGCACTGTTTTACTGCTTTGTTATGAATACATCGATAGGCTTCATAAGGAAGTAAAATTTACAAGGTGGACTTGATTTTATTAAAACAAAACTGGAATTAAGTAATGTTAGAATTCAGGGTCCACTAGAGGGAGACATTTTCTTATAATCTTTTAAGGAAAAAAACATTTTTATTTTAAAAAGAAATTACTTTGGAATTTGTTTTTGGTTTCCTCACAAAACAAGTGAGGTTATAATTATTAGAATGCTAATGCCTACTACAACGCTAAATGTTACTCTTATGAAATTAAAGGAGCCGCTGTGTCCATAAGCTGGTGGGTTGTTTCACAGATACTTCTCTTCCTGTGGCTTTCTTTACGGAGGGGTCACATAGAACCTGGTACCTACTGGAAGCAGATGTACTCTCTCAAATCTGGGTGTGAGAAGCACATTTCCTGCATGATACATTTTATAAACATTTGAAGGAATTAAAGCATTAGAGAGATTTGGAGAATAAAACTGATTCATAATAATTATACATTAATCAGCTGTTCCTAGAAACTTACAGCCCACCTGAGAAAACTCCCACGTCTGTTCTGTAGCTTTCAACATACAGAACTCTGTGTTTTGCAATTCTCTCCAGAAAGAAAGGCTCTGCCTGCACATCCTAAGGAGTTTAAAAGGGTTGATGTCACCCATAGAGTGACAGCATTGACAGACTGCTTGCCATCTGTCTGTTTGTTGGGTACCTTCTCTAGATTGCCTTCCTTACTCTGCGGTATGGCCTTTGTAACGTGGGAAGTATTTGAAAGTTAAAAAGCACTCTGAAGGTATAAAGTGTTATTGTTTTCATTCTTGCTATTGTTATTTAGGGGCAATAACTAGTCAGTGCAGGGCAATTCCAACAGGCTTTTTGTCTAGACTGCAAAATACCTAGCCGCTGTTATAGGTGAAATCCTTCTGACAAGCCGAGCAAAAGTCTAATACCATAGTTGTGAAGTAGTTATGAATACTTAATGGGCACATAAAAATCTTTAGCCAAAAAATATGAATTAAAGTGAGAATAAAGACATGGCAAGGTGATTCTGTAAAGCAGTCTGTGCTTCCATCTTGAGAACTTGCTGGGGAAGGGACTGGGGCCCTGGACTGATGAAATGGTCAGTTACTGCCCTGAATCGTGGACAGAGTTACAGCTGTTGAGGGTCCACCTTGGGCCTTCAGAGGTTCTACATCATTATTACATTTTAATTTCTCTTTTTTTTTTTTTTTAAAAAAAGAGCATTACAGATATTTTGAAATATATGAAAAAAATATGGAATGCAATAATAATCCAACATTATCCAACCACTGGAAAAGCCCACTCCTAGTCCTATAATTTATTTACCCATGTTGTTTCATATGCTACTTTTTCATTTAATATGCTATTAATGATATTTCTATACGTCATCAATATTCTTTAAAAATTAGGTTTTTAATAGCTACCGAGTGTTTCATCTGGCTAGGCCTACAGTTGAGTT
Source organism: Indri indri (assembly GCA_004363605.1). NCBI lineage: Eukaryota > Metazoa > Chordata > Mammalia > Primates > Indriidae > Indri > Indri indri. Next base: position 4,104 of record RJWJ010041227.1, on the reverse strand, counting down.
ACTGACAGCCTGTCGTTGGCCATGTGTGTGGTCTCTCTGTCTCTGCGTTTGCATTCTTCTGCACCTGCACGTTGTAATTATGATAGTATTCACTCAACCAACTGACAGAAGATATCAGTTGAGATCATTCCTCTCCTGAGAACCTGGAATATTTGATAACTTTTTATATGGCTAGGAGACATTTCTGGGTCCTTTTTGAACATAGTTCCTCTTTTAGTCTGCCTAATACAGTGAGCTTGTTTTCTATAAAAAGAAAACAGAATTGCACTTTATGGTGGATTCCATTTGCATCTTTACCCTAAATATTTTCGTCTTCATGAAGAGTTTCTGCCTTTCTCCTCTTCTCAGAATATTTACAAGTCAGATCTCCAGTGGCTGAGAGGCATCGGCTGGGTCCCCATTGGGTCTGTGGATGAGGTCAAGTGCAAGAGAGCTGCAGAAATCCTGAGCGATACCCTCTACCGCCAGCCTCCAGACAAGCTGAAATTTACTAGTGTAACTGATTCCCTGGAGCAGGTGCTGGCCAAGAACAATGCCATCACCATGAACAAGGTGAGCCTCAGCAGCCTCAAGCTTTTCCAAGATGCCAAAAAATATTATTATATTTTAACGACTGGTGGAGTCAAAATTATCCATAAAGACGTGGGGTCACATTTACCTTTTAAATTACATATTTGAAATCCTCTAAATAATTTCTATTATTCTCAGTTTCAATCTTGATAACTAGCAATAAGACTTAAACTTCCAATAGCATCCCTTACATCCAAGTCTGGCTTATTTTTCCTAATTAGGTCAATATTAACCTTATTTTATTAAATAATTTGACTTTTTGTAATTCCGATTTCAAATGCCTTTTGATCAAGATCTTATCTTCTTTTATAGCGTTTGTACACAGAGGCCTGGGACAAAGACAAGACTCAGGTTCATATAATGCCTGATACGCCAGAGATTACATTGGCAAGGCAGAACAAAATCAACTACAGCGAGGTAGGGGCAAAACTCTGTGGTGCTATAGTTACTTTGTTGTTGTTATTTGTTTGTCTGCACTTAGTTGTGTGGAGATTCTTGGGCCTCAGCTGTCATGGTGGATGTAGCTCTTTCATATGAACACTCAGCCCATCCAACTTTTCGTCTCCAGGTTGAATATCATATTGTATAGGATTCCACAGGCAAACTGAAGTTACACTGTCCTTTTGGTTTGTGGCCATTTCCAACGCGAGTCAGTGGGACTGAGTAGTATTTTTGGCATTTCCAAGGGATAGGATTGTTAGATATATTATTTGTTGATTATCTGAAATTCAGGTTCAACTGGATATGCTATATTTTTATTTGCTATATCTGTTACCTTTACTAAGGAGGCCTGTAGTACATGTACCTCTTCCCCACCTGGGTCCTGAATAAAATTAAGAAATAAAAGAAAGGAGTAGAAATAGAAGTCAAAATCTCACATTTGTTTTTTTACTTCTAAAGTTAGGTTAAAGGACACATTTGTATGACAGCCAGATGAGCCTGCTAACTGAACATCAGAATTAGGTTTCCCCACCCAGGCCCAGGCTGCTCTGGAACAGCTGACCAGCCCACCCCCTCGGTGGAGAGGCCCTGGTTAGGGTGCAGAGAAACTGAGGCGGACAAGAGGCTGGATCCTAGTGGGGAGAGGGGAAGAGCTGGGCAGAGGATGCCCACCCTTCCCACCCCTACTAATTAGGCAGTCAGTAAATCACCGGACCCTTCCAGGGCAGGAATAAAGGGACAGAGAAAGGCCACAGTCAAAATAATTGAGCTTCTTTTATAGAAATAAAACCTCAGGTGTGGGGAAGAACTGTTCTCCATCAACAACATTGATTACTGATTTTTAAAAAAGTGAAACATAATTTTATGGACACATGTTATACTAATACAATAAAACCAGAATTTAGAATCTTAAAGTTGTGATTATAGTGAAGTTAACTATATTTTAAGTTACACTTTATTATTTATTTTTTTAAATATTATAAAATGTTACATGATTGTCATAAAATTTTTAAGTCATAAAAAAGAATAAAAGTGTATATGTACTTCTCCATATAAATGAATAATAATATCAAAGATGCTGTTCTGTCATTTTTTTCATTTAGCAGTATGTATGGATTGATGCTTTGTTCATCAGTCTACATTACTAGGTTATGTTAATCTATGTTGATGTGTATATCATGTTACTCTATGTGCGACATTTATCTATACTGTTATATGATAGATTAATGTATCCATTTTTGTTAATATTCATTGATATATCTCATTTGTTTCTAATGCTATGCAGTATTTTTTGATAGGATATAATTTATTTGCTTTCCACTATTGCCAGAAACTTAGATTGTTTCCAGTTTCTATCCTTTTTTAAATTATATGGTGTACATCTCTTGATAATCTCCAACACTGTCAAAATTTTTGATTTAATTCTTTGACTTTCTTCCTATAGACCCTGTACAAACTCGCCAATGAAGAAGCAAAGAAGAAAGGCTACGACCTGCGAAGCGACGCCATCCCCATCGTGGCGGCCAAGGCCTCCAGGGACATCATCAGTGATGTGAGTAGCAACGCCCCAGATATTTACATGGGCAGATGGGGTAAGGGGTAAAATGATTATCACAACAGGAAGATGCATCTGGGTGCCAGTTAGAGCACATTTCCTGACTTTTTTTTCTATATCAGAGAAATATTTTCATTTGAAAAACCTCTTATTTTTTAACTCTAAAAGACTTTAGCATTCAGGTCCCACAGGGGAGTGGGTGTCCTAAATTTCAGTATAGAATTGAATTTGATTCTACAGTTTTTTATATCTACAATTATGAGAAATTCATCTCCATATTTTGAGCATGGAGCCTCACAGAAATAAAAAAATGCCAGAAGAGTTTTTAAAAAAAATAACTTGGTTACGCATATCGGTTCAGCATCAGATATAGAGCTGGTATAGCCAAGTCTAGGAAAATCTACTTTTCCTCAAGCCTGCTCTGTATTTTTGCCAATTCTTTCTTTGAAAAGTTACCTTAAATATTTCCTTTTGAGTTCTTTAAAAATGAAAATAGACAGACAAAGACAAACAATGAAAAACAATAAATTGGTGAGCCTGGTTTCTCTTTCTGTGGTCTCTTGAGAGAAGTGGGTCCTTTGGTGAAGAAGTCAGACTTCTGTAAACATACGTCAGGATTTGTATGCTGTTGTTGCCTAAAGTAGAGAGAAAACATGTAGAGTCAGCCCTGACCATCACCACCAACAAAATGCTTTTTTGTAGGTGTAGAGTCCATTTTCTCACTTGAGGAATCCCAAACAAACCTCAGCCAAATTTGATATCCAACAGAGCAGGGCTTGCAGGGTGGAAACATAATCCAACTCATTTCAGGGAGTCAAGTGACCCAGTGAGGGTCAGCAGAGCGAGATTTGGGGTGGGGGGTAATGGGTGGTTTGGTGGGGGGTGAAATGGTATCTGTGGACTCAGGAATAGCATTCTCAAAATCATAGTATGATTTCTGGGTTAGGAATTTCACCAGCCCACGATGAAAAAAAGGCAGTATATAATACTGATTGATCTTTGGAAAAGAGTTGCTTCCTTTATTTCCAGAAACTTAACGTCTGCAAACCACAGGACTTTGTAGTTTGGCCTATCTTCCCATTAGACTATGCCCATTAGACTATTGCTGTTAGATCTTTAGACTTTCCATTAGACTACTTCCCAGTAGACTATAGCTGTGAAGTCTAATTAGAGTTTAGGATGAGGACATAAACTGATATTCAGATGATTCCATTCCTCTGCAAGAATTAGCAATTTTCAAATAAAGTTTTCAACTAATGAAGCTTTTAACTCTTTCTACTCATTTTCATTTCTGAAATGAACTTTCTATTTTCAGTACAAATACAAAGATGGTTACCGCAAGCAGCTTGGCCACCACATTGGAGCCAGGGACATCAAAGACGATCCCAAGATGATGTGGTCCATGCACGTGGCCAAGATCCAGAGTGACAGGGAGTACAAGAAGGACTTTGAGAAGTGGAAGACCAAGTTCAGCAGCCCAGTGGACATGCTGGGGGTGGTGCTGGCCAAGAAGTGCCAGACCTTAGTCAGTGACGTGG
>RJWJ010041226.1:0-13598 GCA_004363605.1 Indri indri | reverse complement strand
TTTCTTATTTCTAATTAATTAGTTTCAACCATATATCTTCTATATCTGACAACCATGAAAATCATCCATTTGTTATACTGATCGCTTATTTTTTTATTTCCTTTTGAAAACTCTCATAGCTTTTATTTTCCAGTGATGTCACTCAAAACCAGAACCTTATTCTCTCATGACTTATTTGATTACTAGTTGTAAGTATATATATTTAAGCCTAAAATATGTTTTATTTTGTCATTACCCTCATGTAAACATTGGGCTGCCCTCTATTAAGACACCTCTTCTTAAAATGAATGCCACACAAATCCATATTGATCCCTTTGTTGTTTCACAAAAGTCTTAAGTTCCATTTGATCTGGCTTCCTAAATATTACTTCTGTGTCTTCCCAGCATCTGCTCCTCTTCTTCTTGAGATTTGCCTATTGAGATCCTGTTAAGACTAGGGCTTAGAAGTGTGCCTGGGATGTATTTGATGATTGCAGTGCTTATTTTTACACATAATTTATGTTTGAGCTAAAGTTTTCACCTGTGTTTTGAAGTGTTTCATAATTACTCTAGTCAACATTAATCTCTCCCGGAATTCCCATTTCCCTTGGTGGCTGAACTAAAAGAAACTCAGACTTAATCATATACTGTGACACCTGATGATTTTCCCCATCTAAAGGGTCTCCTTTTTACTCTTCTTTTCCTATGTAATATATAATTGATATGTTCATCTACTATGCTAATAGATATGTTTATTCAGAAAGCACTTCACAAGTACATACGTCTACTTCACATCCCTCTAGATTCTGATTTATAGGGTGTATAGATTGACATGGGACTATGCAAGACTATATCCTGTATTTTGAATCGAAGTTTTCAAATAATTCAGATGCATACTGCTTGTTGAGGGCCACCAACTATATAGCTACTCAGAGGAGTTCAAAGGCAATTGGGGATACATTAGCATCTGCTAGGAGCATAGGTTGTTGTTGGGAGAGGTAAACAAAAGTGTATGATATATTTTGAAATTCTGTATTTATCAAGTCCTATTTAGATAAAATTAATACTTTTCAAAGTTGTGTTAATGAAAAGTATACATAATGACTACATTCAGATTTTTAAGAAAATGTAGTTTAAGGGACATAATGTGGAAAAGTGTGTGTGTGTGTGTGTGTGTGTGTGTGTGAGAGAGAGAGAGAGAGAGAGAGAGAGTGAGAGCACGAGAGCGCGTGTGCGCAAAATGGGGAGAGGGAGAGATGCGCATTTCCTGGAGGATATCTGAGTAGTTAGTAGAGCCAAAGCTGACTAGCAAGATAGCTGACCATAAGAGTCTGTCAGACTTGTGACTTGTGTTTGGTAATGAATGTTTTAGAAGATATTTATTTTTGTAAGCTTATCTTGAGCAACTAATATACATCTTATTTTATCTGTTGTCATATAGTTAGCAGGCTATATCTATATAGATCTAGATCATCTTTATTATTACACATCTAAGCCTTCCTGTAATATTTCTTCTTAACATCCGTATCTCTTAACATTCCTTTTCACTCCATTTCCTGTTCATGGTTTCTGCTGGGCTCACCCCATTTTTGAGTTTCTGTCATACTTTGCCCTCCATTCGCTGTTCTTGTTTAATTTCCCCTTCTCTTTTCAGTTTTGAGGGTCATATTTTTAAAAATAGCAAATATATATGTATTCATTGCTAATTCTCCCCTCCATTTTCTAATATAGCAGATGTTTTTTATTCTAAGTTTTTCTGAACCAAGGAGAAATATGTGCTTGGGATTTTATCCTAGGATCCTGAGCCTGAAAATAGAGAGTCAGTGATATAATAAATCTCACTTATATAAGAAATGCATCAAAATTTTTAAAGTACGCTTAATTTTTCTCATTTCTAGAAGTCCAGAAATTAAATTACCTGATAAACAGAAGCCAGGAAAACCAAGATAAACATTTGTGGGGCACCTCACTCCTCAGCAACAACACATTCACTAAGAAGAGAGAGAATGTTTTTGGAAAAGCACTTAATCTGGGCACAAACCAGGTTTCTTCAAGAAAAACACCCTCCCAGTATGACTCATGTGGAATGAGTTTGAAATATGTTTCAGAATCAAGTATTAGTGATAAAAATTATGCAAGTAAGAACTCTGATGAAATTAATGTATGCAAGAAGTTGTCTTTTGATAATCAAGAAAAGACTCACATTGGAAAGAAATGTGATGAATATAACCAAGGTGGGAAATCCTCAAGTCTTAATGAGCACTTTATTGAGCAACAGAAAATCAAAACTTTAGGACCACCTTTGGAAGATAATGAATGTGGAAACACCTTCCCTGAGAAGGCAGCCATCATAACACATAAGATGTCTGAAATAGGAGAGATACCCTGTGATTCTAAGGAACATGGGGAAAATGTCAGTGCCAAGTCAACCCCCAGAGTTCATCAGGATCCTCACACAAGGAAAAATCACTCTGAAGTTAATGAGTGTGAGAAGTTAGTCCTCTTTAAACATCAGAAAGTTAATACAGGGCAGAAAACCCATGAATCTAATGAAAATGAGAATTTCAGCAAGAAGTCACATCTCATACCACCTCATAGAACTCACACAGGAAAGAGAACCTTTGAATGTAGTCATTGCAAGAAATCTTTTTGCCAGGAGTCCCATCTCACTCAACATCAGATGACACACATAAGAGAGAAACCATGTGAAAGTAATAAATGTGGGAAAACCTTCCAGAAATCACAACTCACTGACTCTGAGAGAACTCACCCAAAAGAGAAACCCAATGAATGTGGTAAAACCCCTGTGAAGTCATCCCTCACTGATCACCAGAGAACACAGTCAGAAAAGAAGCTTTATGTATGTAATGAGTGTAAGAAACCTTTTCGTCATAGCTCAGCCCTACGAGTCCATCAGAGAATTCACACAGGAGAGAAGCCCTATCAGTGTAATGACTGTGGGAAATCTTTCTATGCAAAATCAAACTTCAATCATCATCAAAGAACTCACACAGGGGAGAAACCATATGAATGTAAGGAATGTGGGAAATCTTTCTGTGTGAAATCTAACCTAACTAAACACCAAAAAACACATACTGGGGAGAAACCTTTCAAATGTAATGAATGTGGGAAGACTTTCTTCCAAAAGTCACAATTTGCCGACCATCAGAGAACACACACAGGGGAGAAACCTTATGGATGCAATGAATGTGGAAAATCTTTCTACTATAAGTCAGCCCTAAATGTACATCAAGGGAAGCATACAGAAGAGAAACCCTATAAATGTACTGAGTGTGGGAAATCCTTCTGTTATAAGTCAGCTCTAATTATACATCAGGTAACTCACACAGGTAAGAAACCCTATGATTGTAATGAATGCGGGAAAGCCTTTTGTGTGAAGTCAAATCTCACTAAACATCAGAAAATTCACACAGGGGAGAAACCCTATGACTGTAACGAGTGTGGCAAATCCTTCTCTATGAATTCGATCCTCGTTGTACATCAGAGAACTCACACAGGGGAGAAACCTTATGGATGCAATGAATGTGAGAAGTCCTTCTACAAAAAGTCAGCCCTCACTAAACATAGGAGAACTCACACAGGGGAGAGGCCACATGAATGTAACGAATGTGGGAAGTCCTTCCATATGAAATCAACCTTAGTTATACACCAGAGAACTCACACTGGAGAGAAACCTTATAAATGTAATGAATGTGAAAAGTCATTCTACGTGAAGTCACATCTTAATATACATCAGAGAAATCACACAGGAAAGAAACCCCATGTATGTAATGAATGTGGGAAAGCCTTTGCTATGAAGTCAAACCTCACTGATCATCAGAGAACACATTCACAAGAGAAACCCTATGAATGCAATGAATGTCAGAAAACCTTTCGCCATAAGTCAACCCTAACTGTACATCAGAGAACTCATACAGGGGAGAAACCCTATAAATGTAATGAATGTGGGAAATCTTTTTATATGAAGTCAGCACTCAGTCAACATCAGAGAATCCATACAGGGGAGAAACCCTATGAATGTAAAGAATGTGGGAAAACCTTCTTCCAGAAGTCACACCTTACTAAACATCAGCGAACACACACAGGGGAGAAACCCTATGAGTGTAATGAATGTGGGAAAACTTTCTTCCAGAAGTCACATCTCATTGAACATCAGAGAACACACACTGGTGAGAAACCCCATGAGTGTAATAAGTGTGGCAAATCCTTTTGCTATAAGTCAGCCTTAACCATTCACCAGAGAACTCACACAGAAGAGAAGCCTTATAAATGTAATGAATGTGACAAATCTTTCTGCATGAAATCACACCTCACTGTGCATCAGAGAACTCACACAGGGAAGAACCCTTTCGAATGTAATGAATGTGGGAAAACTTTTTATGTGAAGTCAAACCTCATCAATCATCAGAGAACTCACACAGGGGAGAAGCCCTATGAATGTAATAGATGTGGGAAATCCTTCTGTATGAAGTCAACCCTCACAGTGCATCAACGAACACACACAGGGGAGAAACCCTATGAATGTAACAAATGTGGGAAAACCTTCTGCAAGAAGTCAACTCTTACTAGTCATCAGATAATTCATGCAAGAGTGATACCCTAAATTACAACAAATGTGGAAAATCCTCTTGTGTGAAGTCAAACTTTACCACACCAGAGAAAACTCTTTGGAAAAACCTCATGAATGTAATAATGTGGAAAACTCCTTTTGTGTAAATTTAGTCCTTAGTTGGCATCAGGAAACACACAAGTGGTAGGGGCTGGAGGGCTCTCCATGAATGAAATGAAAATGGGAAAATTATGTCATCATACTAAATATGTGAGAACTCCAATGGGGAGTAATCTCTGAGAACATCCTGTATAATAGTATCCACCAACAAATTAAATACATTACATGCTTCAGAAAAATCACAGGGAAAAAACAATGTGACAAAAGTATAAAAGCATTTACAAAGTCACAGCTTACTGCACATCAGGTAATTATTATTGGTGTGAAACTATATAAATGTTTTATGTGTATGAATGCCTTTAAGAGAAAAAAAAATCAAACATTATTATATAAGCAGAGAAGACCAAGGAGACATCTGTCAATTTAGGAGATAGAGATACTTTTTTTTCCTCTAGAAATAATGTAATATAATTTATGTTTCAGTTGTGCTACCAAATTTCGAAAATACAACAAATATATCTAATGCTAATGATATTCATTGTTGGACTATGAAGCCTTTTGAAAAACACAAGTTGCAGCAGCAAGCTGACAGCATTAGATACTTGAGTACCTGAGATAAGTAGGGCTTACATATGTTAGCAGGCAACATACATATGTTGTATATATTTGATTTACATAGTGGAACTCAATTATCAGTAGGAAATGTCTCCCCATAGCTTAAGCACTGTTATGACAGGCTTCCCACACTAGATGCTACCAGTGTTTCTTTGTATTTTTATAGTACAATATGCATTATAAGTAACATGCTTGACAAATTTAAAGTGCATAAAATTAAGTGAGAAGAGATACAGAGAAGTATATAGCTTGCTGCCTTTTGTGTAGAATTAAGGGGAAGTGTGTGTGTGTGTGTGTGTGTATACCTATACACACATTTATATAATGTGTGTATGTACATATGTATGTGTGTATATATATATGTAGCTTATTTTTGCAAAGAAGGATAAACTACAAAATGGAAGGATAAACTACAAACTAGAAAATGAATACCTATGGAGACAGGAATGAATAGGGTAGTGGGCCCAAGGATGGAGGCAAGGCTTCTTTGTATATACCTTTTGATGAAGTTTTGACCTCTCAATAAATGAAATTGATTTACATATTGAAAAAGAAAAGCAGATTCTGAAATTGAAAGCAGAGAGAAATCAGTCTAAGTTTATATCAAATTGGTAACCATATAGAAAAAGTCAGTTTTTCAAGAGACCTCTGAACACAGTATTTTCACTGTACATCCTTAGTGGGATGTTTTTCAGGACAAAAAGAACTGTAAAAAAATGACAAATGTCACTCATCAATTTCCATGTTAGTAACATTGGTGTTATTTTGAATCTATTTTGTATGTTATAGGTTCAAGCAAAAATGAATTGTTAAAGTTACCAGGAACCAAAATTTCCAGTTTAAGAGATGACCATAAAAAATCAAAGTATTTATGTAAAATTCCCCACAATGACAAATATGAATTGAAAATGTCACTCATTTAAAAATATATATACATTTCCTAGCTCCGTTCACTGAGAGGGCCTAGAAGCAATGACAGCCTATAGTGATGAGCAAATTCAGTCCCTAGCAATGCTGCTAAAGGAACCAGGACTCCTTGGAGAAATAACTGGATCTAGATCTGGGTCTTGAAGTGTCCAAGGTGGCCCTGGGACCTCCTGGTTCAGAAACCAAGGAAGCACTCAAAGATTAATGGGAATGTGAGAAAGGACACAGAAGTTAGCTTGAAGAGGCTCCCACTGGCCAAATTTGAGGCACTCTGATGATCAAAAAGAATGACTAATTGTAACATTTTGAATAAACAAAAACCTGAGTCCACAGTGATACAAAAAAGAGAAAGAGGCTAAAGTCATTTCTGCCATTAAAGGTGACTCTTAAATAAACTCCTTACTCTGTAATTAGGGAGAAAGAATTAGGTTTTCATCCTGCCCTTTTAGTAGGAGCAGTTGTTCATCTCCATCATGGAAAGCTATTTGTTATAGAATAATGTCAGCTAATAAAGGCAGAAGGAATGACAGAATTTGGAAACTTGCTTATTTGCAACCCCGAGTGCATCTAGGCAAAGATCCTGAATGAATGCTAAAATGACTGACTAGATGTGAGGGATATGGGACGCTTGTTAGTGCCAGAGTATCTCCCAAAGATACTCATTGAAACTGGAAAAAAAGTACCTTAACAATGGAATGACTGCCCCACTTTAACCAAATGATCAAATGTAACAGTAATGGTAGCAAAATATGCCTCTTGATGAAATGCAGTATGAAGTAGTTATGTCACTTTGGCAGTATTGTTTTGCCAGAATATTAAATCCGAATCTAAGCAAGTGTTTAGACTTAACTTTTAGATTACAGGAAATAAAGGAGATGGAGGAACAACATTAGTTGAGAAAATAAATCAGGTAAATCCAAAATGTGGGACATTTAGAAGATACCTGGCTTGGTCTCATCAAAAAGTCTATGTCATTTTTAAAAAGAAAAGGGTGGGGGGGGGATTGTTTTTTATTAAAGAGACATAATTAAATGCAGTGCATAGGATTTGATTGAATCCAAAAGACATTAGGCCCAACAAGACATCTACATAGATACTTTGGAGGCAGTTGGAGGAATTTAAGCATGGAATGGGTATTAGGTGACATTATGGAATTAGAGTTAATTTTCTAAGATGTGATAATTGTTACGTTAGTATCTATTTCTAGGATCCACGAGATGAACTGTCATGATGTCTGCAGCTTTGAAGTGGTTTAGGAAAAAGATACATACATAGATGAAGCAAAAATGGCAAAATTTTAGCACGTGTTGAACTTAGTGTTAGGTACATGGGTATTCATTGTACTTTCTTAAAAGAGTTTTGTTTGAAATTTTTTATAATAAAGGTTTCGGAGAAGTACCACACCACTTATTACTTCTTGGCATATACAAATAGTTCTGCCTATTGTTACTGATCTGCTCATCAATAAAGAAACCAAACAATGCCTTTTTAAAAAGTGTTCAACTGTCTTGGGTTTTAGTCACTTTAATAATGCATTTCAGAATGTATGCAAAGGCAGGGTACACTGTTAGCACAAGCTTGTATTAAGAACTAGCTGCAAACAGTAGTGCTCATTACACTCTGACAGTAAAAACAGTGCTGTATAAAGAAATTGCCCTTCTCTTTCTACTCCTGACATGTTTCCAAGGAGTGCCTAAAGAGGTACAGCTCAAGTGGTCGGATGCCAGGAACCCTTTGCGTAACAGGATGACAGCTAGTGTGCCTTGATTCTTTCTCCCTTGTTTACCTGTATTTCCATGCAGCATGTTGGAAGGCTTCTCTCTGCTCCTTCTTTGCTGAAGAACCTTGATGTGGCCCGGTTTTCCCCTCCTCACCAGGAATTGTTTGGGTTGGGCATATGACTAAGTACTGGCTACTAGGATGTGTAGGGAAATATTTAATATTTTGGGTGACTTTTGGGAAAGGTTTCAGCATTGATAAAGAGGCAATGAACATAATGGCTTTAAACTTCTGAATATGACCATTGGTTGCATCTTGTGGCTCAGGACTGGTGGTCTCAGGAAGGGGAGAAGAATGGAAAAGCTTGGCCAGCGATTGTTACAGAGTACTGAATTTAGTGGCTCTGAAGTGGCTTTGTATTGGGAACCTGAGGTCATTAATTTTCCTTATTGAGTAAGCCTGTTGGAGTTGAGCTTTTTGTTATTTGGAGCTATAAAAGGCATCCTAATATGAAAAGGGATACATTTTAAAAATATTGTATAATTCACAAGTGTTAGAGCAATTTGGAGACAAGTTATTTCTTTTGAGAAAATGATTCATCAGCTGCTTTATGCTCTGTAAATTTCCATGTAATGAGGAAATAGAATATAATGCAGAAATTTTTCATTTGGAACTTAGTTATATATTAGGTATTTCTTTCTCTTCATACAAAACAACCTATTTTTAAAAATTAAGTGAATTTTTCATTGACATTTTCCCATGTTTTCTTGATAACATCTGGCTTGATGAGAGGATCTAATGTTTATTTTCTCAATGAATTGCTAGTTGTCCTGACACCATTTAACTAATCTGTATTTTTGTCATTGATTTGAAATACTTTTATCATGTACTAAATTGTTATTTGTAGTGACTGTCTTTTGTGTGCTTAGCACTCTTCCCCACATCCTTCTAGAAAGAGAAGCTGAGATCCCAGAGCTGGCAGTTCTCTGAGCGACCAGTCATCTCACCCATCCTTTTGGCCCAGCTTGATTTTTCCAGGGTAGGAATTCGATCTAAGAGAGGCCAATCAGAGTTATTGTTCAGATTTGTAGAGCAGTTTTTGCTTGTTTGTTTTGACCCTGGAGTTGCCAGCTTGATTATATTGGGTTTTAACTTATTTGCAGTCTTAGTCATGACTCATAGCTTGAAAGTATAGTCACGCATCATTTAACGATGGGGATACGTTCTGAGAAATTCATTGTTAGGTAATTTAATCATTGTTTGAACATCATGGAGTGTACTTACACGAACCTAGATGGTATAGCCTACTACACACCTAGGCTATGTGGTATGGCCTATTGCTCCTAGGTTAAAAACCTGTACAGCATGATACTATATTGAATAATGTATGCAATTGGAACAGAATGATAAGTATTTATGCACTTAAACATATCTAAACTTAGAAAAGGTATTATAAAAATGCGGTATAATCTTATGGAACTGGGCATGGTGTCTCACGCCTGTAATCTCAGCTTCTTGGAAGGCTGAGGCAGGAAGATCACTTTAGACCAGGAGTTTGAGACCATTTTGGGCAACATAGCAAGACCCCATACCTACAAAACAAAATTATATATTATGGGACCACCATTGTGTGCGCAGTCCACCATTGACCGACGTATCATTATGCAGCTCATGACTGTATTCCAGTTCTTTTGATTTTTGTTCTGTTTTACTGAACTACTTTATAATTGTGCTAAAGAGAGATCATGTTTCAAATGCTGTTGCTTTATAATCCTTTTCCATATATTGATGAGTCTCTCTTTATTCTATTTTTCAAATTTTTCTTGTCTTTTCCTACATTAGTTCTCAGAGATGACCTTTAGAATGGACTTATTAGGCTCTCCATTCCAAAGCCTTTAGGGATTGTTATTGAATTTGCATTTAAATTTAGTCTCAATTAACTGCCCACTGACAGTGGCCTACTCTTAATCCAGCTGGCTTGATTGGCCCCCTGGGGGCCAATCAGAGACTGGGGGCTCACTCTGCAACTATTTCCCCTGCCCAGGGACAGGCCCATAGTTCCCCAAGCAGCATTACTATTACCCACTGAGCATTCTGGGGGCCTTATGCCTGCCTCCTCTTCCCTCCAATTGTCTCCTTTTTTATAGCTTGCTTGCTTCTTTCTCTTCCTTCCCTTTTCTTTCTCTTCCTTTTCTTTCTTAATTTCTCTTTTCTTTCCTTCATTTCTTGCTTTCCTTTTTTCTTTCTCTCTTTCCTCCCTCCCTCTCTCCTTCCCTCCCTCCCTCCTTCCCTCCCTCCCTCCTTCTCCGCCACCCCCTGGTAGAGATTGATTTTCCACCCACCTGCTTATCCAAAGGCTTCCAGCTTCCAGGTGGGGTGGAAGGACTTTTTGTTGAAGTTGGGGGCATTTGCTGGATGCTTTGTCCATTGTTTAAGAATGATATTTCCTCTAACAAATACAAACAGCATAATAGAAGTTCAGTTTTCAGTTATACAAAGTCCAAAATCAGCACTCTTGCTTAGAGAGTGGCTTCTAGGGACTTCAGTTTTTCTATCAATGGCCTCTCAGTTCTCCCTCATGAGGCTTCCAAGGTCAATCTGCTCATTAACAGGGAGAGAGGATGGAGAGGACACATCATCACCAGTGGCAAGTGACACAATTCTACCCAGTTCTCCTGGTGAGAATTTGTCATGAGGCCCCATCTGGTACAAGGGCTTGGTAGGTATTATCTCTGCCTAGAGAGCTGTCTCTGTCATCTTGGCAGGCATCTAGCCTCGCCTACTCTGATCTTGGCGGGCATCTAGCCAACTCTGTCATGTCCTCAGGCTTTGCTTTCCATCTTAACTGCCATTTTGTCTAGCCACCTGAACATTTGACTGAATGATGCTTTGACTGTGGAGGGAGTTACCCCATCTTTTCTTCATCATCATATCTGCCAAGCCCTCTTCTCTACCAGTCTCCATCCTAACTAACATACTTGCCTTCCCTTGCCTTCTAACCACAGCAACTTCATCTCTCACTGGGACTTTCTTACTCAGCGCCCTCTTCCCCAAGGTGCTGTGTCCCATCTTGGGCCCCATGTACTCTCTCTACAGCAGCCATACTTTTTTTTTTTTTAATTTGAGGTTAACAACATGATGTTAAAGGATACACATAGATAGTAAAATGGTTGCTATGGTGAAATAGATTAACATATCTGTCATCTCACATAGTTATATTTTTTGTGACAAGAATAGCTAAAATCTACTTATTTAACAAAAATCTCTATACAATTTAATTAATTGTAATCCTCATGGCGTACCCTATATCTCTAGACTTGTTCATCCTAAATGTCTGCTACGTTGTATCCTTTGACCTACATCTCCCCATTTCCTTCCCCCAACACCTTTTCTATGTAAATGGTAACCACTGTTTTAGTCTCTATTTCTGTATATCTGACCTTTTTTACCTTATTTTAGATTTGACATATAAGTGAGATCATGCAATATTTTTCTTTCTGTGTTTGGTTTATTTCTCGTAGCATAATGTCCTCTAGATCATTCATGTTGTGGTAAATGGCAGGATCTCCATTTTAAGGTTGAGTAATGTTACATTGCATATCTATATTCTGCATTTGCTTTATCCATTTGTTCATCCCTGGACACTTAGGTTGTTTTCATATCTTGGATATTGTGAATAATGCTGCAGTGAACATGAGAGTGCAGATAGCTTTATGAGGTGGTGATTTCATCTCTTTTGGGTATATGCCCAGAAGAGGGATTGCTGGATCATATGGTAGTTCTATTTTTAATTTCTTTAGGAGCCTCCATACCATTTTCCATAATGGCTGTACCAATCTACACTCCTACCAGTGTTTGAGGGTCCCTTTTCTCTACACTCTTGTCAACATTTATCTTTTGGGTTTTTAAAAATGATAGCCCTCCTAATGGTTGCTAGGTGATATTTCATTCTGGTTTTAATTTACACTTCCCTGATGATTAGTGATGTTGAGCATCTTTTCGTGTATTTGTTGGCCATTTTTATGTCTTCTTTTGAGAAATGTCTGTTCAGATCCTTTGCCCATTTTAAATTGAATTATTTGTTTTTCTGGTGTTGAGTTGTAAGTGTTCTTTATAGGTTTTGGAATATTAACCCCTTATCAGATATGTGGTTTGCAAATATTGTTTCCCAGTCTGTAGTCTTTTCATTTTGTTTATTTTTTCCTTCGCTGTATAGAAGTTTTTTAGTTTGATGTAGTCTCATTTATTTATTTTTGCTTTTGTAGCCTGAGCTTTTGGTGTGCTAGCCAAAATATCATTGCTAAGGCCAATGTGAAGGAGATTTTCTCTCGTGTTCTCTTTTGAGAGTTTTATGGTTTCATGTCTTACACTTGGGTCTTTTATCCATCTTGAGTTGATTTACGTGTATGGTATAGCATACGGGCTAAATTTCATTCTTTTGCTTGTGGAAATCTGGTTTATTGAAGAGACTGTCCTTTCTTCATTGTGTGTTCTTGGTGCCCTTTTTGAAAATTATTTGACTGTATATGTTTGGATTTATTTCTGGACTCTATTCTATTCCGTTTGTCTATGTTTCTGTTTTTATGACAATATCATATTTTGATTACTCTAGCTTTGTAATGTTAAATCAGGAAGTGTGATGACTACAACTTTGTTTTTCTTTCTCAATATTGCTTTGGCTCTTCAGGGTTTTTTTGTGGTTTCATATGAATTTTAGGATTTTTTTTTCTGTATCTGTGAAGAAAACATTGGGATTTTGATAGAGATTGTGTTAAATCTGTGTTTAACCTTTGTTATTGGTCTGTTCAGGTTTTCTATTTCTTCCTAATTCAATTTTGGTAGGTTATTGTTTTTTAGGAATTTATCTGTTTTCTCTAGGTTATCCAATTTGTTGGCATATAATTGTTCATAATAGCCCCTTATGATCCTTTTTATTTCTGAGGCATCTGTTGTAATGTCTCCACTGTCATTTCTGATTTTATTTGAGACTTCTCTATTTTTTTTTCTTAGTTTAGCTTGAGGTTTGTTGATTTTTTTTTTCAAAGAATCAACTCTTGATTTTTTTTTGTTATGGTTTCTCTTTTCTCTATCTTTTTTATTTCTGTTCTGATCTTTTTTATTTTTTTCCTTCTGCTAACTTTGGGGGTTTAGTTGTAAGATCTTTTTCTAGCTCCTAGAGGCATGTTAGGATATTTATTTGGTATCTTTTTTTTTTAAAAGTAGGCATTCATTGCTATAAATTTACCTCTTGGAACTTCTGTTGCTGCATATCAGATGTTTTGGTATGTTGCATTTCCATTGCCATTTGTCTCAAGATAGTTTTCAGTTTCTTCTTTGACCTACTGGTTGTTTAGGAGCATGTTTCCACATATTTGTGAATTTTCTAGATTCCTCCTGTTATTTTTAGTTTCATACTAGTGTGGTCAGAAACTATACTAGATATTATTTCGGTTTTCTCTTGAATTTAAGACTTGTGGCCTTACATGTGGTCTATCCTGTAGAATGTTCCATGTGCACTAGAGAAGAATGTGTATTCTGCTGGTATTGGATGGAACATTCTTTATATGTCTGTTAGGTCAGTTTGGTCTAATGTGCAGTTCAACTCCAGGATTTCCTTGTTAATTATCTGTCTGGTTGATCTATCTGTTTTTGAAAGTGGGGTATTATT